>JAOEHI010004033.1:0-10319 GCA_025447815.1 Percopsis transmontana | reverse complement strand
CCCCCCCCCCCCCCCCCCCCCCCCCCCCCCCCCCCCCCCCCCCCCCCCCACCCCCCCCCCGGCCGGCCCGGCCAGGACTCCCACCAAGAAGGTCGTAGGTTCCATCCCCAAAAAGCCCGGCGTACCTGTAAGAATCCTTGCCCAGGATACCTAACCCCTAGCTGCTTCATACTGGATAAAAGCGTCTAAATGACCTAATTGTGTACACTCACCAGCCACTTCATTAGGTACCCCTAGAGAAACTAATGCCGTCAAATACAACAGTCCTGCAATAAATCTCCCTTCATGATTGTTATAGTGTTTATGATGAAACCGTTTAAGAGAGGTGGCGATTGAACAGTATGATCATTTCGGAGGATGTAGTTTGTGGTGCTGTTAAACTGTATTGAGTTAAACACAAAAGGTGTTTGTGTTACTTAGCCTTGCCTCACTGATTGAAATGAGGTGGCTAAAATAGAAGCACGTGTCAGTACCACGCAATACAATATAGTATTAGTGCAGTGGTCTCTTAATATTTTTCCATGGCTGTATAATAAAAAGAATGATAAGAATAATAAAGTGCTTAGACAAAATAAAAGCAAAATGTTTCAATAGTTTAGAATACAGGAAATATAAGGATCAAGTGAAAGTGAAAGAGCAGCAATAAAATATATATATAAAATACAAAGACATAATGTGAATGTTCTTGGACTATGGCGTCACATGTTGACTTTGTTTTCACTTACATCTTGAGCTCTCTCACACACACAAGAAGGTGAAAGTAACATTCATTTTGACAGTTTCAGATCTGCTAATGTGACGCCCTCCCTAGCCGAACGCTATTCTAGACGTTCCATGCTGTTAGGTGCTAATGATGATGCTACAAGTCTAGCAATCAAATGTCGTAGACTTACCAGTAAGAACTTCTACAACGCGAAATCGTTATACATCTAAACATTGCTGGTGTGCAGGTGCTGTACAAAGGCGCACATACTTGCAGGCCTAGTGTTTATCTGCAGAATGTTTTGGGAAATTTGAGCCAGTGACTGTCATGGGATCAAGCACACATAGCGTTGCGAAACATTCTTACAAAACACAAACTGTGAAGTCCGATGTAAATAGCTGTAGCCTATCATGGCTGGTTCTAGTAGTTAAGTTGGGGAACAAACAAGTTAAATCATTTGTGACAAAAACGCAGATATGCGGATGAAATAAACAATTTCATGTACTATATCGCCAGTAAATCCACCACGTCTGCAAATCTTTTGAATTAACAATTCCGCCACTTGCCTGATAACGAATAAATCCGAGCGACGACAGTTCGTTTACATCCAGCCTCGGTGAAGCTCGAAGCTCTGTTGAGGGGTGTAGGTCGGCAGGTGTGTGTTCTTCAACGAGCCGTCACTCCAACAAAGTTATTAATGCGTCACTTTCCACAAAGCCCATGACAAAATTCTCCAGTAAGCAGCAAGTAATAGTTGGATGGGAGGCATTAATGAGGTCTCGGTGCTTGTAGAAGTATCGTAGGTACCACCCTTCCGGGGTTTGGAACGTTGGACGGAAAGGAAACACGCTCGCCGACTTTGTTTAACTCTCTGTAACAGAGTGTTACGCGAAGATGTGTAGGCTACTACAGCGTCGAGATTCATCCAAATTGTGGGAATGAATGATGTTCAAGAAGCTATACTTTTAACAGACAGTTTTCACGAATTGGTCTCAATCAAATTAAGTGGAAGTAAACTGATGTTTCAAACGGGAAAGGTTTGCGCTCAATTATGAGCACTTTAATCTGAATTCAGTTAATCCCTAAACCCACTCCAATATCTGTATTCACCCTATCTATTTGAAGTTGTGTTAATGTGTTCTTGGTTCGTTAGTGTTTCTAGTTTCCTGAACCTGTTTTTCTACCTAATCTAATAATTATTTCAGATCCGTTTGCCAGTTATGGCTCACGGCGGGGTGCTAATGAGCAGCAGGGGGCGCTAAAGGCTAACAGAGTTGTGGTGGAATGACACAAGCAGACCGGAGACCCTGGGACACAGTATAGGGCTCTAGTTTTCGGACGGCACAAGGCCGAAACACCACATTCTGTGACTGCTGAGGTCGCTGTTGTTATTGCTTTTTATAGGGAAATATGCAACATAACCACAGTTGGAGCAATATATGAGGGGCTCCTAAAGAGAAGAAAGATCCCCCCCTCTGTTTTTGCTTCTTTCCCCATAAAAAGCAATGACAATCTGCGTTTAAATGTGCAACCGCGACCTCTGTGATCACAGAATTTGGTGTTACACCGGTGGCAATGCTAACAATTTCGTTGGGCGCAATGTGTTTTTTCTCTCACCTGGGCGCGTTTGCTAATTTCACGGCTGGGGGCGCAGTAGAGGGCGTGTCAGTCAGAATCAGGTGCAGCAGTGCTAGTTTGGTGTCAAATAAAACCAAATATTGCGGTAGTGTCTTGACGCAGGCGTTGTGTGGTAGTTCGGGGCTTTAGGCGAAGGTGCACTAAGCACAGACTTTTAAATGGATAAATAGGGTTAGGGTTAGATGATCACAACTAGTTAAGGTCTCCTGCAGTGTTCATAGAATGCACAGGAAAGGAAGAAAGAAGCTGGTGGGAATGAAGACACGTTAGACGGTAGCCTGTCAAATAATCATGTTTGCATGTTAAAGTGAAGCATTTTTATTGTTATTATTTAGGTTTAAAACTAGTCTAGAAAAACAGCTGAAACAGGATGCAGAAATGAGAAACCCTCGGATGTTTGTTTGTGAATAAGACACAAGGTTTTCAAGCAAAATAATCTGTGTTCATTATCTAGATTCATTCTTAATCTTGTTGAGCGTTGGTTTCCAATGAGGAGCAGTGCTGATTAACCTTTCCAACACAGGTGGTGATTGGCTTATGGGGGCTCTAAATAGGAGTATAGTTTCTGAATATGGCCCCTGGAAAACTAGCAAAAACAATATTGTTCTGCATAGTACAAAGAATATAATAAATTACTGTACGTTAAGGCACAACATTACAAAATAGTGCATGTGGCTAAAAATACATTATCGCCAGAAATGTAACATTTCTCCTGTGTTGGTATAACAATGTAGCTGATATATCTTGGTTGTTGTGATGTTTGTGTTTCATTCCTAAGGTGTCTGGAAAGGAGAGCAGGAAATCACTGGAACCTGAGGACAAACAGAGAATAGGCTTTTCGACAACAGTTCTCATGCAAAGGTGAAAAGGAGTCATGAGAAATGAGCACACAATACTAATGTGGTATTATTTATAAAATAATACCACAAAACCAACTGCAAAGTTGGTAATAACCAGCCCAAATACATGCAGATATGTATAGTTTCGGAAAAGGCCATGAAATCTTATCAAAACGTCATACAAAACCTGCAATTATGAGACTTTTTTTTTTTTTAAGCTCCTCATACTTTAACTTTGATTTTGTGACGCACACTTGGTATTTGGTCTTACTGGCGCCATCATAATTTCCACTCTTCACACTCTCCACGAAAAGATTTTATTGAGGAGTCAATATTTTAAGACCTTTTTATAAAAGCTTTACAAAAGGTCTTCAAAAAATTATGCAATTAGTTTTTTTTTCTCCGGTCAATGTTTGCCTTCATCAAGATAAGGTCACTCAAAAGGAATGATATTTCATTCAAAGTGAGAAATTAACAGCTAATATATTTTAGATAGGCGGCCTTGATATTTTGTTAGATGTATGGATGTTTTATTGAGGTTTCCTATCTGAAAGGACGCATACTGGTGGAATCTGCTGGTCAACAAGATTACGACCCACAGGTAGGTAGGGGGGCAAATATGACCCCGGAGAAAAAGGGGAAACACTGACCCCTTATGGCTGTAGTTTTCAAACATTTTGAGCCACGACCCACAACATTAAGACTGTGGGTCGTAATGTTGTTGACCCCCGCAACCCCAAATTTCTTATTTTTCCTCATCTTTTTGTTTATGTTTGAAACACAACTGTATATGTGGTGGGAGGGTGAGATGGTTTAAGCCTATGAGAGCTGTAGGTGGAGGAGTAGAGAAGAGTGCTGCCCACTCAGCACTCGGGGCTGGGAGGGGAATGCGCTCTTCGAGTTTCAAACCGAAACAAGCAACATTTTTGTAATGCAGGTTTCAACCACAAGGGTGATTTCAGTATGTTTTCTCTGTTACCTGTTGCTTGGACACGTAAGATATTGTGCTCTAGAAATTACCATCAATTATAACACTGCAGTATCCTTGTACTCATAAAAGAGGTTTATTTACATATTTACAGCAGTAACAATGTACTTCCTTTTATACTGCAAACGGAAAAGCAAGGTCCTCTGAACAATTTAGGCTACTGCACACACTCGTACTGTATTCTGTTCTAATATGGAAATGGCATGTTGATAATATTCTTGTTTTAGAGTAATGCATAAGCAGAACATTGGACTTTTTTCTTTGTCTGAGAAAAGCAACAACTGCAATATTATCTGCATGCAAACGTAGCCAATGTTGTATAAATAAATTAGTTTACATTCTGTCATCATTGAAAACCACTACCGCTGGCTTAATTTGTGTTGTCACGGCTACCACTGAAATACTTCTGTTTGATCAGTTTGTTTTGCTCACTTTTTTTTGTTCACATTTAATTAATAAATAGATGTTATGAAGGAGAAAAAAAAGTCTCAATGTTTTCAAGTGAATCATTTGTGAGATATCAGCTGGTAAATCCCTCAGTAGTTTGTTGTGAAGGGGCAGTCCCTGATAGGATTCCCAATCTGTTCTTCGTTAGGAGCTGTCTGACGCCACACTTTGCGTTGCCCGCCGTCTGCCCGCACAGAGTTCCTCATCCGTGCTTGTCTCGCCTTCATCGGAGAGACAGATGACAGCGTGCATGGCACTGTAAGGGTTCTCCACGCTGCCCCGGCCCTGAAGCGCCCCCACACTTGAGTGACCGTGTCCTGGAAGGGCGGCATCGGCCCCTGACGTGGCGCTCTGGCTCCTTCCAGCTGAGAGCGGCTCCTCTTTCACATCGGGGAAGAGTTGAGTGCCTGGTTTCTCTGATTTCTCCAGCACGTTCTCCAGAGATCTGTGCTTCCCCGCCGCCCCCATGCCACTGCTCTTCTCCCCGGCATGGCCTTGGTACTGGAGGGTGCAATGAGGGTCTCTTGACTTAGCCTTGGCCAGAACGGTCCGCGCTCCACTCGAGGGCGGGTCGTGACCTTCCCGATGGCCGCCAGGCGCGAGGACAGGCACCAGGGGGGCCGGGGGGGCCAGGGACTGCCTCCGGGTGTAGATCCCCCGCCTGCCGTGGAGGCTTCCGGAACCAGAGGGCTCGCATTCACTGATGAACGCTTCGTTGCTGAAGGACAGTTCTTCCTCGAAGTGCACGGGTTGACCCGCGTTCACCTGTCAATCACGGGGAAAAAGCAGCGTTTTAGGAGGCCAAGTGACGACACAGGTGTTGGGTTTTGATTGGCGGCATATTGCCATGGGCCACGGTTTGCCTGTGCGGACAGTATTGGTCGTTACTAAAAAAAAAAAAAGTAATGTATTACACATTACTTTTAAAATAAAGTTTAAAAAAAAAACGAATAAAAAAAAAAGTTTACTTATTTACTCCCTAGTAGAAAGTTATTTGTTATTTGTTAGGTAGGTCTACACAGCTAGCACACACTACCACAGGACCACGGTGTAACCACTGGAGCGACTCCTGGCCTTTCCATTATCAGTCAACGCGTTGTCACGGCAACCACAAACACCTTGCACGACACACACACACACACACACGCACGCACGCACGCACGCACGAGAAGCACTCACCATCTTGTACCACTTTAGGGTCTACGTTAGCAGAGTTGGGAAGAGAGACACGCCCCGGATAGGCAGAGTAAAGATGAGGAAAGTGGGAGTATAGCGTGCACACACCATGAAAGGCCCCAGTTGGCCTACCTGTAAGCATCCTCGAGCAAGAGGCCTAACCCCTACCTGCTCCATGTAATAGCACCATGTGATTGTAAGTCGCTTTGGATGAAAGCGTCTGCCAAATGACCTAATTGTAATTTAAATAAAAGCTCAGCGTTAAATGACATATCGGTTTATCCGGGGCGCAGTGACTGCCGGATGTCGTTTTAGCCTAATAAATTATTAAAACACTTTTTTCGCCGCCTCATTTTAACAAAAGAGTAATCTTTATCTTTTTCACGGGGTTAGCTGGGAACATGATACTCGACACTCATCCCTTTGATATTATTCACCTTGTTAAGACTATCAGTTTTTGTACCTTGTGTCAGTTAATGAACCATTCCAGGCCGGTTTATTTTGGAGAGCACAGATGTTATTAACCCATTAGAGTTTTGTTCTGTCTTTACATGAATGTGTCTCTCACCACATTGGCATGTTTCCCCAGGGCGACGACTCCAGGATCGTCCCGGTCCTGCCTGCGTCTTCGCCTCCTGACAGTTCTGAGGATCAGGAACAGCGCGGCCACAAGCAGCAACAGAAGGACGGCGGCGATCCCTCCAGCCATCTTTGTGTCCATGTCGCCGAACAGCTGTTCCTCTCTGAACGGCCCCCTAGGAACTATGGACGCAGGAGAGGGCAAAGGTTTGATTACTTCAATAGGAGGCAGCCATTTTCTTCTACACCTTAACCTGCTGTACCCCACATAAGATAAAGGCTGTTATTGATCCTCACTGGCAAAGTCAGGTGTTAAAGTAGTGAAATACAAGAAATACAAAACATTTACACTTTACAGATTTATAAACGGATTCAATAAACCAGTATACTTATTTTATCTGAATACTGTACAAATTTAGCCCAGATGCAGCCATATAATTATGTCATTTTAAAACTGTCATTTTGAACAAAATTTTCTCCCTTGGAGCTGAACATTATGTTTCAGTGGGTGTGCCTTTTTTTTATTTTTATTTTTTTTACTTAACTTTCAGGTCCCTTCAGACAATAAGTGACCAAAAAAAATAAAAAAACGTAATAAGGGACCTTTATGCAGTTTACAGTTCAAATCAATAATAGGTAATGCAACCTGGTGTGCGGTGTCACCCTTTATCTCTTATTGGCTGGAGAATGTGACTGGCACTTATCTCATATTAGACACAGATTAATGATCCTTACACTGGACAGATTATCCAGGGAACACGATCAAAGCCCAGTAGTACAAATGACCTCTATCTCTATCTACTGTATCTATCACCCCCCCCTTAAGATTATCCTGCAAGTCATTGAGGGGTCCTGACCCACACTTTGAGAACCACCATCACAGTGCACCTCTGACCCCACTCAAGGAGGATTTAATGGCTGTAATCTGCTCCCTCTTGTCAGCCCGGTTTGAGGCCATTGACCACGCGCTGGAGAGCTTAACGTGTGAGCATATGAGTAAGAGAGCATGAGTGAGTGAGTGAGAAAGAGAGCATGAGTGAGAGAGAGAGAGAGAGAATGAGTGAGAGAGAGAATGAGAGAGAGAGAGAGAGAGAGAGAGAGAGAATGAGTGAGAGAGCATGAGTGAGTGAGAAAGAGAGAGAGCATGAGTGAGAGAGAGCATGAGTGAGAGAGAGCGAGCGAGAGAGACCGAGCGTGAGTGAGAGAGAGAGAGAGAGAGTGTAACTTCACCTGGCTGGCCCCTCGGGAGGACTTCCACGTCCACAGAAGCTGTGGCCACTTCTCCTGATTCATCGTCCCTGGCAACCACCTGCGGAGGTTTAAGTCAAAGACACCCCCTGTGTTTAAACGCTAGGCTGCTTTATCCTCTAATATGGAGTATTAAGGATGTTTAAATGGACAGAGGGATTGTGGATTCAAAGTGGAAATCTTTCAGCTGTAATCCCGTACTGAACAGACAATGGTATTACTGATCTCTACAGAAGTGGCCCCAGCTGTCCCACGCATACTCTGAAAGTAATAGTGTCCGTAGGATTAGAAAAACATATTCCCCACACGTGATTGTGTAGTAAGCAATACTGTATGTATTCTGGAGTAAGATGAGCTGATTTTAAAGTTGAAGCTTTCCAAAGTGTCTTCTAGTGATGACTCCCATTAAGTCTGAACACCAGTTAGCTAATTAGTGACTTTGCTTGAATTCTCACATTTGTTATTGTGTGGTTAAACTGTATTGACCCCACCCGTGTTGGTATTTATTGCAACGTTTGATTACCTGTTCATTCCTAGGATTCCTTTTGAATAATGAGACAGGAATTTCTCTCTATATTCAGTGACTGATTTAAAATTCAGATTGACTACGAGACTTTGACTACGATTTTTGCAGGCATTTTGTTAAATAAGTAAGCTACATATTTATCATTAAGTGTTACCTGAAGAATGTGTCTGTCAAAGGCTTGTAGTTGGTCAGTCCGGGCGATCAGAACCCCCTCCCGGGTGATGTGGTACAATCCTTCGCTGGCAGACAGTGGATGGAGGGAATAGTCCATCTTTGGGTTGATCCCCTGCAAGCGGTGATTAGAAAGCATTCCCCGCCCCCGGACCCTTAGTCTGGATCCTTTTTAGATTATGTCATCTTAGTAAAATATCCTTATCCCTCTCTTTAAAAAGGTCCAATGTGCAGAGTCCTACCGGATGATGGACTGCGTATACTGACACCTGCTGGCGTGGAAGGAGCTGTGCCAACCGTATCGGTTAGCGTTTTGTAGAATTAAATAGCTTATTCTGTTTACCAAACCATTTAAATCTCCATCTTCCATTAGTGTACATGGTTTATACATGTTGAGGGGGATAAATATCCTTTGTATGTACTGTACAAGTGTTTTTTGGTCTAAAACATCGCTTTTTTTAAAGTAGAAATGAACTTAAGTTCAACAGTGGACTTTGTAGGTCCTTACCTCCTATTAAGTCCCTACTCTGCCGTTCTATTCTATTTATATATGATGTAGCAATTACGCTTCCATCCTTTTCAAATACAAGTTGGCGGTCAAGAGGTTACCAGTGAATTTTCAATGCAAACGGTTGCACAAAGCCCTTTTGCTAAGCAACTTCAACCTGCTTACGTCTCTGTAGTCCTCGTCCGTGGCCTGGATGAGCAGGACCTGGTTTCCGTACGTGGACACGATGGTGGCCGGGCTGGCGCTCTGGATGACGAAACCCTTGTACGTCGTTTGGTTGAAGTGCGGCGGGAAGCCGTTGTCCGCCAGAACTCGAATCAGCGCCGTGGCGACGGTGTACTTCATCGGATCGTTCACCTGGGACGCCTGTGGAGACGGAGGCTTTACTCCCAACTTCCTCATGGGAGATGCTCTGTCCTAATGTTATTAATCATTAAGCCTTATTTACGCTACTGCTTGAGCACTGCTTTAATATAGAAGTAAGTAAATAAATAATAATAAATAAAACTAGATGTGCATGCATGTGTCACTGTGTAACATAATACCAATGTAAAATATGATGTAACCCAAATATATGACCTCTATGCGACATGGCATGAAGCTATTAATTACAGTATAACTATAGTATAGTCATCGTATACTATTATGCAGTGCTTATAGCTGTTTGTTGAAGCCTTTATAAGCAGCACAACACTTGTGGGACCAGTGAAACGTGTGATTTGAGGAGATTTGTTGAACATTCGTACCATTATGTGCAGTCTGAATGTTGGCGTTAGTTGTGGGTTCCCCACAGGTCTTGTTAAATTGATCTCCCCTGTCTGGTTGTTGATCTTAAACCTCCCCTGGTCAGCGCCTGGTCGGTTAAACAAATACACATCGACACGCTGCTCGCACGGAAGTTCTTTCAAAATGGAGCTTGATTTGTCAAATGATGCGTGTTCCGGCCCAAGTTCCGTCATTTCCTGATATTAGGTTATTGACATTTACCTATACACCTCTGACATTTAGACAGGGCCAGATTGATTTAGACGGCTGAGATAGTAGACCCACAGGCGCCCACCTGAAAGAATCACGTAGGTCAGTGGAGTGTTGAGGGCCCTGTCACCGTCTTCTGCATGTACTGGACCGGGAGAAAAATCCAGAACCATGTCCTGAAACACAGTAGAGAGGAGTTGTTTTTACCTCAGAACTTTCTTGTTGCTTAGCGATGGCGAAAGGCCGTTCTGCTGTCAAAGCACGCCTTGAGGAAGTCACAGAAGGGAAAAATCACTGCAGATTGCAAATCAAGACCATCGTTTGACAAGTGCTTTGCTTTTGTGCTGTTGGACTCTCATCGATTTGTGTCGGCAATGTCCCTTGTGGCCGGCACGAATGGTAAAAGCCCCTGCTTTTGTTTAAAACTGCCAGAGCCCCTGAGTGCTGAGGGGGGGGGGGGGGGGGGGGGGGGGGGGGGGGGGGGGGGGGGGGGGGGGGGGGGGGGGGGGGGGGGGGGGGGG
>JAOEHI010004032.1:0-10319 GCA_025447815.1 Percopsis transmontana | reverse complement strand
AACAGTTTTCATTTGCATTGCTAAAGTTGGAATACCTTACCTGTCCAGTAGAAAACAGGCAACTTCGGCGTCGCTTTTAAAAAACGTATCCCTCATTAGAGCCTTCCATCTGTGAAAAGCCACACCGATGTTTACACGTGATTTCTGCCTGCGTCTCTCCCATATTTTTCTGGCTTCATCATGCTTTCGCTTTTTCGAAGCAGATTCACCCACCATCCGCTCTTGTGCTAAATAATAGCTGTGGTCCTCCATTAGTCCAAAATTCCACTTGTAATAATGGAGAGGACTTCGATTACTACGTAATAGCTAGTACAACTTCTTCTTCTGTGGCGGCTTCTTCTTCTGTGGCGGCTTCTTCATCTGTGGTGGCGGCTTCTTCTTCTGCGGCTTCGGCTTCTTCTTCGGCTTATCTTTCAAGTTAGTGACGAAACGCGTTCTGTAGAGCCGCTTGTCTGATTTTGGGCTACTGTAGAAAACATGGCGACGCAACAGGGCGACGTCCATAGAGGGGTTGTCCACTCGATGGAGATAGAAATAGCTCATTCAAAGGTAATAACAATATTATGGTTTATTATATAAGGTCTTTGTACACCACTGACAACATAGTTATGGATCTTATATTGCATTTCTGTCACTAGGTCCTCTGAAATATTACACACTGGACCTTTAATACTTGCAAACTCTAACCTGAATTGTTTGAGATTAACTTAAACTCCATCTTATTTCTTTCCCATCAATTATTTAAAAATAATAGAAGTTACATTAATATCTAAAACTGTTGTGACTGTTAAGGCCTTTTTACACCAAGCGCGTCGCGAATGCATGACACGAAAAAGCGAGGTGAAATAATTTTAAATTAGAGTTGAGACCAATCCAGTATCTGGTGCAGATAAAGATATCGGATATAGGACTGACGTTACCGATCCATGTACAGAACCAGATTCTTTATTCTGATTGTTTTGGTTGTACACTTCTATTCGTAGGCTACGTAGCTGTGCGCATTGAGCTAATGGATATCGCCATTATAAAAAGTGTCTCTAAACTTTCCTTGGAACAAACGCTTAGAATAGTAGGTAAGGGGTGACCTACACCGGATTTGATTAATCTGTACCAGAAAGGGCAGAAGATTACAAGGACAATTCAGGTCAGTTTGTATTCAAGAAAGAATTGGCTATATGGCTGCTGTAAAGATCGCAAGCCCGGACTGACCTGACCCAAAAAATATTTTGCTCTTTTAATTTAAAATTTAAGCTCTTTAAAGTACTGTTTGCACTTACAACACCCTTATGTAACCTAAGACATAACAGCAACAACATTCAAGTAAAAAAAGGCTCTGGTATTGGCAGATAACCAAATTCAGGTATCGGAATTGGAAAAAAGTGTATCGGTGCATCTCTATTTTACAGTAAATGCATTATACTAAATGACACCATACACATGCGATGTGAAAATGCTGCATTTATGTTATTCGCTTCAATGTCGATTTGTCGTATTTTCGCCCGGCAATGAATTTGTTTAACCAATCACAACGCAACACAGAGGTCACATGACAATAGCGGAACAACCAAAAAACCTGCTGCAGCCGGTAAAAGTTTTGATAAATGCCAAGAAGTATACAGAATTAAGAAAACATATGGGAAAGTATTGCTGCAAATCTCGGATATTATATTAAGTTAACGTGCCCCTTTTTTTTTCTTTTTTTTTTAAATATATAATCAAGATTGCATTGGCATTACTTGCCCTGCCAAGATACTGTAAAGATCTCCAAAACCTATTTTAACTGGGTCACTTTCATCCTGAAATACTGCTTAAGTTTCTGCCTCTTCTGGACAAGATAGTTGCACTCCCGTGGATATATATTTTATTACAGTTTCAGTTGGGTCATTTAGCAGACGCTTTTATCCAAACCCACTTACAATTAAATTGTATTGTTTAACATCGTCGCTGATGCTGCATTATTAATGTCAGTTATATGTGTAATTCTTTATTCAGTCGTTGGTGTCGTTAATATTCGGAAGCACTTGGTGTAAAAGCGCCTTTTTAGAAGTATTTTAATTAAATATAAAAAGATGCTATGTCCTTGTGAGAATGAATTACATGTATGTGTGATCATAGCGAAATTACGAACAGCTACATCTGCATGCTAATGGAGTGTGGTAACTTGGACCTCAACACCTGGCTGCGAAACCGCAAGACCGTCAATCCACTGGAGAGGAAGTTTTACTGGAAGAACATGCTGGAGGCTGTTCACACCATCCACAAACATGGTTTTCCTACCATCTATTCTTTATAGGTCTACACAAGCGCACACACTTTGCGCTATGATTCAATGAGACAGATTTTTTTCTTTTTATAAGCTGGAAGAAATCATCAGCATGGTGATTTGTTTATATCTGTAACGAACTGTAAAGACTCTGGCTAAAAGTAGAGTTGAGCATGATTTTATGTTAATATCCAGTTAGGGAAGTTACCCGCCACCTACTCTTAAAGGAACTTATGTCAGTGTGTAAAGTTTTGTAATCATGTATACAGTGATATGAGTATATCATTCACACAAAGATCATGCACACTAATAAGCGAGAACCCCCCCAAATTTATTGGATTAAAGTATTTGGACTAAATATGAAAATAGTTCCGAGTGAATATGTAATATCTCCTATCTCCCATGCAGGAATTGTCCACAGTGATTTGAAGCCAGCCAATTTTGTAATAGTGAACGCTTCGTTGAAGCTGATTGACTTTGGCATAGCCAACCGCATACAACCAGATGTTACAAGCATTATGAAAGATTCTCAGGTAATAGAGTTGTCTTACTGAATGGTCTTCCCAGGATTTGATGATGTCTTGTTAACAACTTTGTGTTTTCCTAATCCAGGTGGGAACGCTAAACTATATGCCTCCCGAAGCCATCAAAGACACATCATCCCAACCAGGAAAAGCAAGCTCTAAGGTACTTTGACTGCACATCCAAGTTTGTGATAAATGCTGGTAAACTGTGAATAGTAAAATATGACATAAATATGATTTATATTTTAATTATTTCTCAGGTTAGCCCCAAGGGTGATGTGTGGTCCCTAGGGTGTATACTGTACTGCATGGCCTATGGGAAGACTCCATTTCAAAGCATCACTAATCAGATTAACAAGCTGCATGCCATCATTGATCCATTCCACGAGATAGAATTTCCTGACATCACAGAGAAGGACCTCCTGGATGTGTTGCAGGTGAGAGACCACACTGCGATTGTGCTAAGGACTGCTGCTTTGATTTAAAACAAAGTTTATGCTATTGCATACTGTATTACACCAGCTATTACAAGAATAAACTCGAAAATCTTTGATACATTTTAAATTTTTTTTACCACTGGCTTTGGTCAAATACAATTACATTTAGGTAATTTAGGAGACGCTTTTATCCAAAGCAACTTACAATTACATGGTGCTGTTACATGGAGCAGATAGGGGTTAGGCATCTTTCTCAAGGATGCTTACAGGTAGGCCAACTCTGGGGCTCGAACCTGTAAGCACTTCCGACTGGGAGTCCAACGCCCAGACCACTAGACTATCCTGCCCCCATCCTGGGCCTACACTATCCTGGTCAAAAACTCTAAATCATCTTGCAGGCCAGAAAGATTCTGCCATGGGCCTTGTTTGACCCGTGTCCTAAAAATCTGTAAATCCCATTCACAGCGTTGTAATGTTGTATGCTTGGGGGGGGGGGGGGTACTTCACAAACCTCACTTAGGCCATAAGTGATCCTAGGTTGACTTAAATCTTATCTTAGCCTTACCTAAAATGTAGGCTTACACATATCAGAGTCATTGTTGCATGTTATTACTAGGCCTGTAGGAAGATATCTAGTCATTTGAGTTGATTTCAATTGGTTTGCGTACAATGAAAAAATATTGAATGTATAAATTATAATGACCTTCAATTTTATAGATGTTAATTTTTATCTGGCCACTATTGACCAGTCGATGTGATGCTTAATTTGTTATATATATATATATATATATATATATATATGCATATTCCTGTACATGCCAGATTGTTGAAAGATTTCGTCAATCCTCTAAAATAGCGAGAGTGTGCGCGTAAATCCACTGGCAAAGACTTTAATTAGTCATGCTGAATTTGCTTAAGCGCACTCTCCGGGTATGGAGCGAAAAGAGTCTCTATAAAGATAAATGCACACACTACATTCACATATACACACACAGGATACACATGCACACACGTGATTCATAAATACATACACAGGATACACAAATGCACACAAAATTCACAAATGCACACACAAAATTAAAAAATCACAGAAGATTCACAAATGCATACAAAATTCAGAAATGCACACAAAATTGAGAAATACACACAAGATTCAGAAATGCATTGGACAAGATTCAGAAATGTATTTCTGATTCACACACAAATATATCTTGATTTACAAACTGCTTGCTGTCTGTGAACATCACTGCATTTGTGTGTGAATTTTGAGACTCCCCTGACTTTGCTCGACACACAAATGCCTTTTAAAAAAAAAAAAAAAAAAAAAAAGGGAATGATCTGCAACCAATCAGATATCTCCCTTGTTTTAGCCAATCACAAGAATGCTTCTGGCAATGACAGGGGAGCGGTAAGTATAACTTAACATGTTTAGCTAGTTATCCCCTTGTTATGCTTACCGCTCCCCTGTCATTGCCAGAAGCCATGTTGAGGTGTGAACTGACTGAACTCCACCGCGCTAGCCCGCACCACATGCATATAGCGCTGTGTGAACGCGTTCGTGTGATTGGCTTATAAGTAAACCATCCCCCATGTGGGGTGCGTTCTTGTGATTGGCTAAAACAAGGGAGATAATAGGGGTTATTACCGAAGTTGCAATAAACATAAATCCTCTACTCTAAAGCAATAAACACAACAATCTAATGCACGCCGTCATTTTTTTTTTATCGCGGTTAAAGCAGGTTTTCATGACCGTTTGCTTCACCCATGATAGTTTAGCAAGCCACTAGCAGCATTCGGTGCATTAATTGTTCTTGTATTTAAACAAGCATGTCCGCTGTGAATGATGGGTAAAAGACGAGATTTTTTTAATGGCAAGCTCAGTTATACATTATCAATTTATACCGATATATTGTAGGCAGGTTTGCCTTCTGTGTATTCTGGCAGCAACCATCTGAAGACTTTTGATACTTGTTCTCAGATCTTGCTCAAGGATGCTTACAGGTAAGCCGACTCTGGGGCTCGAACCCACGACCTTCTGGCTGGGAGTCCAACACCTAGACCACTAGACTATCCTGCCCCCATAGTTCTGGTTAGCATGAAAAGTCACTTGTACGTTTCAGAGATTTTAATTATAAAGGAGGACGCTGGCAAACAATGCCAGCGTGTTACATTATAGGCAGCATCTAGTGTAGTCTACAAACTCTTCTTTTTTCTTCTAGTTCATCTTTTATAGGCACTAGCATATGGAACCACAGTGCTATCTCGTGGACAGTAATTACTTATACAAGAACACAACACTCACCATTAGGCTAAGGGGACACCTGATGTCGGGAGCAGATCAATTTAAAGAAATTCGTCTCGAACAGGAGGATTTTGTAGTCAATACGGAGTTTAACCGGGAGCCAGTGGAGTTGCTGCTGAACAGGGGTGATGTGGTGGATGG
Organism: Percopsis transmontana; assembly: GCA_025447815.1. Taxonomy (NCBI): domain Eukaryota; kingdom Metazoa; phylum Chordata; class Actinopteri; order Percopsiformes; family Percopsidae; genus Percopsis; species Percopsis transmontana. The sequence goes on along the minus strand of JAOEHI010004032.1, from coordinate 4,652 downwards.
AGGGGGTTCTGGAGATGATTCGAGCTGCAGAGTTCTGAACCAGTTGATGTTTATGGAGGTATTTGTGGGGTAGACCAAAGAGAAGAGAGTTGCAGTAGTTGATGCGGGAGATGACAAGGCTGTGTACAAGAATTGCAGTGGAGTGGGGAGAAAGGGAGGGACGGAGGCGATTAATATTGCGTAGATGGAAATATGCAGACCGGGTGATGTTATTGATATGGGATTGGAAAGATAATGTGCTGTCAAAGATGACACCCAGACTCTTAACCTGAGGGGAGGGGGAGACAGAGGAGTGGTCAATGGTGAGGGGAAAAACTGTCAGCTTTTGAGATGGTTGATTTGGTGCCAATGAAAGAGAAAGTTGAAAGAGAACCAGGATTTGAGTTCAGTGAAGCAGTCAGTGAGGGAGGAAGGTAGGAGAGTGGAATTGGGTTTGCTGGAGAGGTAGAGCTGGGTATCATCCGCGTAGCAATGAAAGTGGATGTTGTATTAACGAAAAATATTGCCATGGGGAAGGAGGTAGATGATGAAGAGAAGGGGCCCCAGGACAGAGGTGGTGACGGGGGACGGGTGAGAACTGCAAGATTGGAGTTGGATGAACTGAGTGCGGCCTGAGAGGTAGGATTTAAACCAGTCTAAAGGTGTGTGTGAAATACCAATGGAGATTCATCTGTTAAGGAGGATAGTGTGAGAGATGGTGTCGAAGGCTGCACTAAGATCAAGGAGGATGAGGTTAGGGTTAGTGAGTAAACCGGCTGCCAGAAGGAGGTCGTTTGTGATTTTGATTAGTGCAGATTCAGTGCTATGGAGGGGGCGGAAACCAGACAGTACATTAATGACACAATTATTAAGGTAAAGAATGGAAATATTTATAGACTTTATGTGTAGGCATGAATAGTACGAATGTAAACCCTAGGGTGCACCCTCTAAGTAACTTCTACACAATGTATACAATGAAAATAAAATAAATAACATACAATATTCAAAAGTGTTTCTTTACAAAGATCTTGCAAATAAAATAAAATTATCATCCTTTAAGATTTTGTAGTTCTAGTTGGGTGGCTCGCCATCAAACTCCAAATCTTTCCAAGGAATCAAAAAAAACCTGACCAGGTTCCACGTCGGATAAACACGCCGAAAATCCCTCAATGCTCTGGCAGTGGTACAGTTCCCAACGTACTTTTCAAAGTGTTAATATATGCAATTATATTTAAATGCTTTATATGTTAATGTCTCTGTCCTCGTATCGGCCGCTAACAGGCTTGCTGTGTACTGTCTGCGTAGCCGAGAAGCTTTTGCCGTCACCTATCAATCAAGGCGGGATCAACTCTTGAACCAATGTTTTAATTGGTTCATAATAACTATATGCATTTATAATCGATTAACTAAGTTTTAATATTATATACATATTTTATTATTATATAATATAATATATTCATATTTCTTTCCATACATTTTCTAGTGGGCTACACGGGGCAAACCGAAAGTTGCAGCCAAGTCCTTGATTTTCTTTTTTCTTTTTTCCACAGGGAAAGTGAATGGCTCTCTGATGAAATGTCCAGCAAGTTTCTCAAAATCGGAAAAACGAGAAATAAATTTTTCTTGCATTTGATTGACAGTTGCAACAAATCTTTCTCTCTGTTGTGTGTCCAACACACACTTACTCGTGACATTCAGTTGTGGGAAATAAGTTAAATCACTATCTTTGAGTTGTGCAGAGTACAGTCCTAGCTTCATTTTGAAATCATCACCTTGGAGTTGCAAGTTTAGCTTGTTTAGGTGAACTGTGATGTCTGCAAGAAAGGCAAGATTAGTTCTCCATTCCTTGTCTCAAGACTGGAAATCTCTCTCCCTCGCCAATGTCATCAAGAAAGTGAACTATCTCTGGGAGTAAAGCCAGAAAGCGATTTAAGACCTTTCCCCGACTTAGCCATCTCACTTCGCTGTGCAGAACAACGTCTCCGTAGGCACCTTCCAATTCGTCCAACAATGCAATGAACCGGCGGTGCAGTAGAGGGCGTGCTCGAATGAAGTTGACCACCTTGACCACAGTGTCCATAACCTTCAAGAGGTATCCATCAGCTAATTTGCTGCACAGTGCTTGCTGGTGCACAATACAGTGAAATGCCAACAATTCAGGGGACATTTTTCGCATTTCAGCAACAAGATCCTTGTGTTTTCCCCTCATTGAGGGTGCACCATCAGTAGTGATAGACGACGGAGGATGCCAGTATGTTCATGTCTTTGCATGCTTCACTAAGTGCTCTATGAATGTCCTCGCCCCTTGTTTGTTCATGAAGCGATTTCAATGCCAATAAATCTTCTGTAACCTCAAACGTTCCTGAATTCACACCTCACCCAAATGCAAAGTTGAGCAACATCTCTGATGTTTGTTGATTAACCTGCTGCCAAACTGAGTGCTGAAGCAGTGGTTAGCTTAGTTTTTAGCTGTTCTGAAATTCGACGTGTAACTGTCATTACTGAGCTGTAAACTTTTTATCCTGTGGATTATCCTGCTCTTGTTGCTCAGATCATCAAATGGACATTGTGATTTCATAAAACAGTTTTTAACTAGTTCCACATCACTCAATGGTTTGCCATGTGTGGCAAGGAGCCATGCAATTTTGAAAGTTGCTAATGTCACGACCTGGGAAACTTTTAAACTACCTTGCACATAGTAGGTCTGCACATGTCTAAAATTGCTGTATGATCACCCAAATTATTTTTTATGACGAAAAAATGTATAGTTCAAACTTATATTTGTTTAATACATATAATCATTTTTTGATTAATTTTAAAATTTAAATAAATTGTAAAACTGAAAGTTATTTAAATGTGGGTGGCATATCGCGGCCACAATTATATGCGTGATGGGCCGCATGATGAGAACCAATGGTCTAGACAATACGAACGCATGAATTAGTCTCTGCATCACTCGTATATAAAATCGTGCGAATCTTTGCAATGTTGTGGAGATTGAAGTATGCAGTTTTTCTAAAATATGAATACTTACATGAGTTACAGTGTGTCCTCCTTAGACAAGCAAGAGCTAAACCATAAAAACCACTTGTGCCAAGATAAGTTTTTAAGCAGTCTAGAAGCAGGTTATGTTCCTCCGTATCAAAGGCTGTGCTGCGTCTACAGCAAGTAACAGGTCGTTAACAACATTCATAAGTAGAGTGGAGCGCTCTGAATTCAGATTGAAATAATTCAAATATTGAAAAATTATTCATGCGGTCAATAATCTGCTGCGCTACAATTTTATTTTATTTTTTCTAAAATTTTGGAGATGAAAGGGAAATTTGAGACTGGCCTGTAATTAATTAAAATGTCAAGGCTAGGTTTAATCAAGACAGGGTTTAATCATGGCTGTCTAAAAAGCTGCAGGTACAATGCCAGATAAGAGCGATGTATTAATAAGTATAGAAGGCCCTAGGATTGGAAATGGCTCTTTAACAAGCTTTCCAGGTAGTGGGTCAGGTTAGCAATTTGTACGGTAAGTTTAGCTGTAGTTACTAATTTTGAAAGGGTGTCAAAGGACACCGTGTAAAGGTGTGTAAGCATATCCACGCCATATACCTTCATGCTCATTTATTTGACTAGGAGATGGTCCACATTGGTGTTGAATGGTGGTGGTGCAGTAATTATTTCTTCTCTAATCAAGTCAACGAGTTATCGGGAGATAACCGTTTATATTTTTGGCTTTATTTCCATTTCCAGAAATGCTTGGTACGTAACCCGAGAGAGAGGATTTCCATCGCTGAGCTACTGGAACATCCATACCTGCAGCTTCAGCAACAGCCCTTACCTGAAGAAGGTACAAATAGACATCTACAGTAAACGTATAATTTGCTTTATACACACAAGATGGGTTTACATAGAGCCTAATCTTCCGATTTTATAATCGGTTTAAAAGCCCACATCGAATAAAAATGCTTCATATAAACACTTCAGAATAAAAAGGCCCAAACAAATTCCAATCAGTTGCAGAGGGGTAGTTTAAACCTTTTCATAAAGCAATCAAAAGAAATTATACCATGTAAACGATTAACCCGATTACTTCCTGACTGCGTTCTTTCTGCGCACGCCCTCTGTCTTGACGTAATGAGATTGGAAAATTCTTACAACTCTCTCTCCTACCAGTCTCTTTATCCACTGATTTGTGGTTTTAGGAAGTTTATATAGAATCACGCATATTATGACAAAAAGGCGAGGCGAGCAACAAAGTTGAATGAATACAACAGTCTAAGCGATGAAATGGTGGCGCATGTAAACACCAGACTGTATTAGATCACATCCCATGTAAACAGTTGCCTGAAATCTTCAATCAGAATGATTTAAATCAGAATGACGCTGTGCATGTAAAACCCAACTATAGACACTGAGCTAGATTTTTCTGTTTGTTCGGCAGAACTCCCATTCAACAGTGATCTGAAGAGAATCCTGACGGACCTTGCAGCCCTCCAGTCTCCTAACAGCATTGTCAGAGCTGCTAACGTAAGCATAACTCACGGGTAGTTATGGACAGATCTAAATGTATATTTAGACCTTTCTGCCATCTTTGATCCCTGTATGCAGTGATGGGAAAGTTTATTTTCTACATGAACTAGTTCAAAGTTCAGTTCACACATTTTAAAATGAACTAGTTCAGT
>JAOEHI010004031.1:0-10320 GCA_025447815.1 Percopsis transmontana | reverse complement strand
TGTGTGTGTGTGTGTGTGTGTGTGTGTGTGTGTGTGTGTGTGTGTGTGTGTGTGTGTGTGTGTGTGTGTGTGCCTGCATTTCTCTATATAAGTGTGTGTGTGTGTGTGTGTGTCTGAGTGTGTGTATTTTGGGAGAATGGCATGTTATTGTTACAGTGTTTTTGTTAATACAGAAAGTGCTTGTGGTCGAGGCTGTCTGTGAATGTGAAGGTTGTTTGTCTGTCTGCCCATGGTCCTGAGAGATGAGGGGTTCATAAGTGCCTTTATGCATGCACAGAGATTTCAACGGGAGAATTTTTCGGGGGGGGTTTTTCCTCCGAAATTTGGCCTCGTTTGTGTGTAAGCATAAATATTTGTGTGTGTGTGTGTGTGTGTGTGTGTGTGTGTGTGTGTGTGTGTGTGTGTGTTTATGTACTGTATGTATTCTGATGTGAGTGTCTCTGTTCCTCTGTCTGATGCAGAGTCTCCAGTGCACTCCGTGGGGTATCATGGCCTCGTTGGAACAGCAGGTGGCAGAACTGAAAGTGAATCCAGAGACCAAATCCGCGGAATCCACCGCTAACCTGGAGGATAGATTAACCACAGGTCAGTTACAGCTAAACTGTTGAGTACCTATAACCCCTCGGGAACTGAGGACGTTTCGCACCTTTTAAATATAAAATGTTTATGGGAAAGAAACATTTTGCACATTCTCAAATGAGACTATTGCGAACTGTGGTTGTGCCACAAACTAAAATTGTTCCTTAAATATTTGCCATCCATGCTAACATGGCAAGAATGGACTAGACTAGACTTTATTAATCCCTAAGGGAAAATGTGGTTGTTGCAGCACAAGAAGTATACGCGAGTCCAGAAATGACTGACATGGAATTAATTAAATTCATTAAAAATTAAAATACAAAATTGCATTAAAACTAACCTAACAGAATATAAAATATAAACAAACTGTTACTGTTGTTGCAATGTGCACTGTATTGTGTATAATGTTACAATTAGGTCGTTTATCTTTTATCCAAAGCGACTTACGTACAGTTACAAGAATAAGGAGCAGGTAGGGATCAGGCATCTTTCTCAGGGTGCTTACGTGTAGGTCAGGCTTGTTGGAGATCGAACCCAAGACCTTTTGGGTGGGAGTCGACCACCCTAACCAGGATAACCAGTCGACTATTTTGTCCCCCAAATGTTCCCATCTGATTTGAATCAATCTTTGCAAATAATTTGGCAGTTGGTCAAGGATGACTCATTGGGACACTATCACAAACCACCGAAATTAAAAATGTTGAAAGGCCTAATTGGGCCTAGAGTTCTTAATACCTTTTGTGTACATATCATATCATCTCTCTGAGTGCCAGGCTAGTCGTTATTGTAATTGGTCTTCCCAAGCCCCAGTGAAACCAACACAGAGCCAGACTAGGTGTAGGAATAACCCTGGTCTGGCACACAAGAAGCAATGTAGTTTATGTAGCAGAAAGAGAGTTTACTTATCACTTCCCTAGACAAAACTGCTGAAGTGAAACAAATTCATGGTTCTGCTGAAAGTCTGAATATGATCCAGTCTCCAATTCTAGCTTGTAGTCAAACTGCATCAGTCAGTTATTATCAACGGCAATGATTTTTCACACTGTTAGGTCTGCTCGAATCATTAGTGACGTGGTTGGTGGCTGACTGGCAAGAAAAAACGCAGACAATATCACTACACTTCTCTATTGGCTGAAAATATTTAAATGAATCAATGCAGCCCAAAGGTTAGCAATAATAATGTACAGGAATCTCATCTTAGGCAGTGGTTCTCGGCGGTTGCGAGCTATGATACAGTTCTTTTAATAGCATACTACATGCATGGTGAAGCATACAATATACAGTGTGTATGTATATATATATCTCTTTAATAAGAAATATTTTGTTTTCTACATTTTGAATTAACCTCACAACCCTCCAAAAATCCCTGAAATATGAGAAATACTGAAACCTAAGCACATTAAAACAGCATATTTTGTTTACACCCCCCCAACCACCCTCCAGCTAAATCTCGGGGGAGGGGGGGCTAAACTGAAGTGCTAGCCTAAATAGCTAGCATAGCAATATATTTCTGTACAACTATCAACGATAGACCTAAATGCCACCTCTCACAGTTGTTGCCTGCAATAATGCCACACCTTCTTGTTGAAGATGATTGGAATGTCAGCTGTCCCTTACAGTATGCCTTTGAGTAATGCCATAATGAGTTTCACATTAGCAGGGGTGGAAAGTAACGAAATACATTTACTCACGTTACTGTATTGAGTAGTTTTTTTTGTGTATTTTGTATTTTTCAAGTAGTTTTTAAATTCGGTAATTTAAATTTTACTTGATTACGTTTTGAGTGAAGTATTGTATTTCGCTACATTACAAATCCCATCCATTACTAAGTTAAAAAAAAAACTTCGTCTTATTTTCGCTATATGGGAAAGATCCGCCCGCCCCGTTTTACAGTTGTTTTTTTTGTAATGTAACTAAGTAACTTTTACTTTAAGTACATTTTAAATTAACTACTTATTAATTTTACTTGAGTAATATTTCATCTAAGTATCGGTACTTTTACTTGAGTATGATATTTTAGTACTTTTTCCACCTCTGCACATTAGTGCCTTTACAGCCAGGGTAAGAAAGTATAGTGTTTAGTTTCTTTTGGGAAACTTTTTAAATTCCTCCAAAAAGAGAGAGTCCTTCTTGCTCTTTCGTTATCTGATAATTTCTTTCCCTTGTTCGCCAGGAGAGGGACTCGTGTCCAAAAGAGATGGACCTCCTGAGGTGGCTTGTCGCCCCCTGGTCCTTCGTTCCTTCTCAGTCCCAAGCCATTCGCTGGAGGGCATCACAGAAGGATCTGTGGAGAAGACCCCAGGAAAGGCTTGGCCCTCAGACCCCAAGAAGGGCTCAGAGGTGGAGTATGACTTTGAGGAGGTGGAGGATGGAGAACCTACTGAGGAAGATTACCAACAAGCCCAACGGGTGGAGACTTACATGATGGGCTTAATCCAACGCCGAGCTTTGCCCCAGCGACCGTCCAAGCCCCGCACCAGCCTGGCACATGATGCGAGAGCCGTCACGGTGGCAAGGCAGAGCAGTTTGTGCCGTAAAGACGACCAGCACTTGCCCACACAGGCGTCTATTCAAGGGTTGCCGGAGCTCGCCGCTCCAGGCCCAGGTCCGGAAGTCGTAGCCCTTCCGCAGCCCTGCCACAGCACGGATCCGGAGCGTTACCCGGGAACTGGGTATATTGAAGACTCCCAGGTTATCCCAGGTTACCACCACCTCCAGAAAAACACCCAGCATCAGCCGGGCCACTACCCCAGGCCCAAGCAGCCCTCCGCAGCCAGCATGCCCCGCTCGACCTCTCTGGACTACCCGTCCTGCAGAGTTCTGCCGCCCCACCAGGATTCCAGCAACAGTGAGCCCGATTCCCCCCAGCACTTTCACAGTTACCCCTCCTCTCCCCCGAACCCTCCGGTGCCTCACTCCCAGCCCTGCCTCGACGAGCAGCTGGTCAACGCTGAGTATATCCCGGCCCAGCCTTGCCGGGCGTCCACCAGGGCTTCCGCCCATCACCCCTCCGGCTCCCACAGGGGCTCTGGCGGGCACAAGCCCAACCGAAGCACGTTCTCTCCGGAGAGGGTCACCCAACACCAAGAACAGCAGCCCACAGCGCTGCAGATTCAGCACTCCAGGTCCAGAGGGGCCCCTAGGAAGTGTCGCGTGACGGAAGACAGGGGAGGGGCCGCCAGGAAGCAGGGCAAGAAGGCGTGCCGGTCTCAGTCGGAGAACAGCCTCCAGAGAGTCCCGGAGCGCAAGTACAACACCGTGGAGAGGGACGGGGCGGGGAGCGGGAGCGGCGGGGGCGGCAGTCGCAGCAGCCAGTCCAGGGGTAAGAAAACGCAGCAGGGCGGGGGCCACCGCCGCTGGAGGTCCACCCTGGAGCTCAGCCAAGACGAGGCTGACCAGCCGCCTGCGCAGGCCCCACCTGCACCCCCTGCGGGTTCAGGCCAGAGGGAGCACTGCAGCCGACGTGCCCGCAAAGCCCGACCCGCGCACTCATCGTACCCCCACCCCCACCACGCTCAGCATCAGCTGCATCACCACCAGCACGTAGAGTACCAGATAGACAGAGACCAGGGGCCCCAGGGCCCCCAGTGTCCGCCCGAAGACGCCTACACGCACTCGGGTCAGGGTGAGTCAGAGTCCAGCACAAGCGAGGCAGACTCCCCCGAGTCCAGCACGTTGTCCAGTGACTCTGACGAGAGCGGGGGTCTGGTCTGGCCCCAGCAGCTGCCCCCGCAGCTCTCGCTCCCGGCGCCCCCGGCCCCGCACGGAGCCCCCCTGCAGCCCAAGGCCTTTGTCAAGATCAAGGCCTCGCACGCCCTTAAGAAGAAGATCTTGCGTTTCCGCACCGGCTCTCTGAAAGTCATGACCACCGTATGACACTGGCTACTGTCTGGTGGGGGGGTGCTTGGTGCCGGTGGCGGTGAGAGCTGCGGCTAGTGGATAATGTGGCACGGTTGAACTACAATGTACAGGAAATATAACGATTTATAATAAAGCAATGTATTCACAAAAGTGCCATGATCCAGGTCTTCTGGAACTGATTGGCAGTTCCTTCTAACCTTTTGACTCCCATTTGCACCAATGGAAGGAAGCAACACATGCGAATGAATGTCGCACGTTGTGAACAAGTGTCTGTATTGCCTAGAAGACAATGTCGATTCTGCTATTTATCGCCTCCGCTAACTGTAACTTCGGACCAAGCTGGGCCGCTGCAGGCTTCAGGTTTAGTTTGAAACAGGAAAATGGTGTTTTTGTCTCCGAACAACAATAATGTCTTGAGACATTCAGAACGACCTCACAGGTTTCTCCCCTGTCAGCCCTGCTAGCCCATTAATCCCATACTGGCCCCCCTAGCCACACCCCATTCCTAAACATCAACGCCAGATTTTTGTGCAAGGAGTTGGTCTAGTTTAATAGCACCAGGGATTATTATGTCAAGCCCTGCTTATTGGTAAATTGCCCGGACCAGCTCTAAAGTGGCTCCTACATTTGATGACTAGTGAAGGGGGGGGGAGTCAAAGTGTATCTATGTAGAAACGAACATTAACTGGGACGTTAGCCAACACACTCTGTATCATCGCTAAATTGCAGAAGCACCACAAGTGTAACTGTGAAATTAATCCGGTTTGTGCACATTAGAAGGTTTCAGACTACACGACACTCAGAGTAGACCTAGTTGCATGCGTCACAGGAACAAATCCTGAAACTAATATATACACGGTAGATAAAATCATTTGTTACAACTGTTTTGTTTAAATGCAAGTGTTTGCTAGTCCAAAGAACTTATCTAATGTAACATTGCCACTATAGGTAAGAACTGACAGTATTATAATTTATGGTGCACTAGCCTATTAACTATCTTCTGTTTATGTACTAAATGTAATGCAAATCTAAATGAAATGTATCGAATTTAAAGGTTTTGATTAAATACACGCCAAAAAACATTGTTTTGTTTTTTAAACGTTAAGACGGTTGTCTAGATGTGTATACAGTAGTATGCAACATGTTCTTTGACCTGTTGAGCACGGCTAACGCAGCCTTATCCAACATGCTAGGTGTTAGCTTATGGCCAGTCAAAGATAACCACACACACACACACACACACAGTGACCCAGGTAAAGTAACACACACATAGTAATGCCCCTGGTGTTGGTGATGGCAGTGTTGAGTGACAGAGAGGCGGGTGAGGAAATGGGGTGGGCTTACAGTGTGGGGAACAGGGGGGGGGGTTGCATGAGAGAAAGGGGGAAGGAGACCCTGATGGGTTTTTGTTGATTTTAAGGGTATTGAAGCTAACAACAATGTTTTTGTTGTAACCCGGGTCCACTTTCATGTAAGCCAACATCCCAGTCCCAAGAGAACACTCATTCACCAAGGGGCATTTTGAAAACTACTAAAAGTACTCCGTGGTACCGTTGCTACTTCTTCATATTGCTACTAGGCCTACTGTTGTTGCTAGTGTTAGTACTACTACTACTACTATTACTACTATATGAGACAAATGTCTTGTCAGGATTAACGCACAACCAAGCTAATGCTTTCTCTCTTGGTTGACAGTAAGAAAGACAGGTGACAGATGTACAGACTGAAACGCAGGCGGGGCCATCTTAAATGGTGCCAAACCAAACCACCATCTTCATCTGGTGGTAAAATATAGTCTGGACAAAATATAAGGTATGTATGATTAGAGCATCTGCGATATCAGATATAGGATGTGATTGTGAGCCGGACTGTATATTCAGGAGGCAGTATAGAGTTTAGCAGTTGGTCTATAGTATAGCAAGATAAACCTAGAGAGAAATGATCTAGCGAATTCCCTAATATCATTAGATACATATAAATAATAATAAAAACGAATAACTTAAAATGACAACCTAAGTGTAGGAAAATCTGGACTCTGGACTGAACTACACAGGGTTGAGCCCTTTGCTTGTCAGTAGGCCTACTTTGACACAGTGTAGGTCTACTCAAACTGAAGCCCACCAACAGCTGAGATACGGAGATACTGTACATCTCCGTAGTCTGGCTTTAGAAAAGTGGCCAATTGAGTGCTATAAGAGGCGACTAGCACGAGTGTGCCTCTTAATGTTAGAAGCATATGTTTTACGAGTGAGCGAGATTTTAATAATGACTGTAGCGGAGGAACTCAAAAGAAAACACTTTATTTATCTCAACTACCGTTAAACACGAAATATAAGAACGCGCCTCTGAAATATCTCATCGGCGCGGTCCGCCCTGACCTCGAAACGCGACGCGGAAGAAATGGACACGGAGGAAGACAGAGCTTTGTCTTTTCAGACGTTTTCCCAGAGCCTTCATCCTTTCCCCTCTGCTCTATTTCCCTCCCTCGTCCCTGCATCTGTTAGTGGTTAGGCGAAAGCGTTCCCTTCAGGGCTATAGGAACCCAGAGTATTTCCTGCTCGACAGCGAGCAAGAGTGATCGAGAGGAGGGGATAAGGAAAGAAAGAAGGGGAGAGGGGTAGGAGAAGAGTGAAGCCCTACGAGGAAGCCCACACCGAGGAGAAGAAACAGAGCGCCGGAGTGACTGAGCGAGAGAGAGAGAGAGAGATGGTGGTGGGGTGGGGTGGGGGTACCAGCGTCTCAATGAGGGCCTCATGCGCACACATCTGGCTTTGATTAGCAGGACAGAGAGGGGGCGAAGGAGAAAGACGCAGGAGTAGAGAGGAAACAGAGGGGCTTTTTATTTTTGGCACTGTGGGGATAGAAAGTGATTGACCTATTTTCCCTTTCTTCCTTTTTTTTTTTACTTGTAGGTTTTATTTTTTAACCAGTTACGTTCTGAAACGGGGCGAACAAACTTATAAATATAGTATAAATTTGCAGGCATTTAAAGGTGTGGCCCTCTCTCTCTCTTTGTTATTCTTTGTAGTGCAGTCACCCACGTGTTGCACACTCGTTTGCTCGTCCTTTCTCCGGTCCAACTCACGATGTAAAGCGCTTTTAATTGCCCTGTGTAGGAAAGGTGCTGTACAAACAAACTTGTCCTGCCTTGCTGCCAGTGCTGCTTGGTCCTGAGGCGTGGTTACATAAATACGACGAGATTATAAACACGTTCTATGAGTTAATCAGAGTCAGAATCAGAAAAAGCTTTATTGCCAAGTACGTTTTTTTTTTACACATACAAGGAATTTGCTTTGGTGTTGTTGTTGCATGTAAAACATTCTCTAAATATAAGAAAGATAAGAAAATCAAGTATTAAAAATCTAAACAATCTAAACATATATACACAGTATGTTTTAAGAGTAAAAACTAGAAGAGCAGTACAGCTCTGTAAAGATATATATATACAGTAATATATCTATTACTACATTGTTGAGTTATAATATACTAGCCCGCATAGAGTAAAAGAATATAGGCTAAGGATAAACAGCATTCATCTTTAATTTTACATTCTAAAGACAGATGACGTATGTTTTCAGATTAAGAGAAGTTCTGCATTTAACATTGGCCATTCAAACAGTGCTGTTTTTCTTTCCAGTGAGTAAAATGCCTTGAAGAGTATTTATGAAATGTACCCCTGAGACTATTCAAACTGACTAAATGCGCATCAATCAATGAAAAACCACTTAGCTTACTAAATCTCTTTGTAAGAACTTTTCTTGAGGCAAAACCATATACTGTTGGCCTATTTAGCCACGGCAGTTGGATTATCTTGGCTTTTCAAGATAACATCAAAACAGTTTGCTCTACAGTATATACTGAATGTTGGAAATGTGGGAAGGTCATAGTTTTATGGACGCCACAGACTAAACAATATTGTTATCAGCTTAGGGTTACTTCACAGCAATTCGCCTAACAGGCTAGTTTGCTATTCAATGTCAAATTTAGAGATAAGATAGGAGGCCTACATAAAAATCCAATTAGCTGATTTTTCATCTCCGTCTCGTAGATAAGATAGTTGTAAAGATAAACGACACATGTATATTGGAAATGGATTTCCTTTTCGTATGACGGGACAAGGAAAGGGATAGCTTCAAGAGGCAAAAGCAGTGTGTCTGAGTTTAGATGCTGAAAACCAGCCCACGGCTGCTTTATTCATTCTCTGGGAAATATCATCCAGCCGACAGCTCCTCTCCAGGGCCTCCGGGAACCCATCCCTCTCTACTCTCATCCGCCCCCTTAGGTTAAACTTTCCATTGAACTCTGACAACAGAGAGCCGCGTATGGATATTGCACATGACTATACTGCATATAGTGTGTTTAAAGACAGAAACCCTTAGAGTGGAACGTTGTCTTTGTCGGTTGTCGACAAAAGTTTCTTCATCTCCAACAATCAAATGCACTGACAGGGTTTGCCTATACATAATCTATGATGTCTACATTGTTTGAAATGTTTCTCATATGGTGTCATGTAATAGCACCATGTAATTGTAAGTCGCTTTGGATAAAAGCTAATTGTAATTTTAATTGTAATTGTAGCGGGACAAAACCAGACACAAGTGTGACCACACGCTGGCCTCATCTGAGCTGCTATCCTGCTCGCCCTGAAGGCTGTTTTAGTCAAGCTAAGTAAAGAGTAAAACGTCACACCTCAAAGTTTGAACCTCAGATAACTAGCCTATACGACAACATCATAACAGCTGTACTGCAGTGCTTACAGCCTAACCACTTTGCATTTGGTTTGAACTAAAACTAAAAGAACTTAGATGTTAATTATCAACGGGCACGCATACTACATTTACACAACAAACCATAACCCAACCCAAATAATAACGCCTTCAGGGGGAATTACTTTTAACAGTTGGATTTACTCTACTGTCTAGAGACCATCTCAGTTGAACAGCGAACGTTGCATAGCGTAACATGATAATATGCTGCCTCCTACAGGTTAAGTTTTGTAAAGACATGGTCCTCTATGTAACTCGAGAAGTTGTGTATTTGTAGCTCCCACATATGGCACATGCACCGAATTACTGGCCGCGTGCTTGTTGAAGCTGATCGTTCTTCAAGAACTGATATTAATAAATTAATAAATAAATTATTGTTGCATAGTAGGTTTAGTAGGTTTCCTATTCATGGACGTAGGTAAGTTTTGACCCTTACAAAGTAGAAATCTTTCATTTGTATATCTATATCTATAAATTAATATAGATATAAATCTATATATAATATATATCGATATACAGTAGCCTATATATATAGATATATATATATATATATATAGATATATAGATATATATATAGATATAAAAACTATAAACTGGGACTATAGGACTATATTTTTAATTCCATCCATCACAAGCACAAAAGAACATTTGGCAGAGTCCAGTGGAAACAAATACAGCTTTATTCTTAGAGTCATGCAGATGAGCACACTGCAAATGCCTTTACCTCTAGGTCATAGGTTTATTTGTTCTCTACTCTACTTCCAGATTTGGACACTAGGGCTCTGGTTCAACTTATGTTCATAAATGTTACAACACAAATGCCCCCCCCCCGTATATGTACAGTATCGCGTGACTTCCAATTGGATGTGTCCTATTTACAAACGAGCAGAAGGGAGTATTGTCTCTGAAATAAATAGTGCCACATGAAAGCCTCTTATCTTAGGCCTCCCCGTAATGGCATCTTTCAGACACGCAGAGGTTACCGAACATGCAGACTGTGGTGTCATAGAGCGTCCAGCTGTTGCTGACATGTGGCATGTGGCGGGGGGGGGGGGGGGGGGGGGGGGGGGGGGGGGGGGGGGGGGGGGGGGGGGGGGGGGGGGGGGGGGGGGGG
>JAOEHI010004030.1:0-10320 GCA_025447815.1 Percopsis transmontana | reverse complement strand
TCTCTCTCTCTCTCTCTCTCTCTCTCTCTCTCTCTCTCTCTCTCTCTCTCTCTCTCTCTCTCTCTCTCTCTTTGCTCCACCTTACCAGGTCTTGGCTGGGGGTTCTCTCCAGAGCGGGGCAGGCAGGGCTGGGAGTCCCGGATCAGGCGGTCTGGATGGGGGTGCTGGCGCTCTGACACACAGCCTGGAGCATCTAAACTCAAGAGGGAAATGACACATGATCAGAGTGATGGTAGAGGTGTGCACTCAAACACACACACACACACACACAATCGCACCCTAAATCAAACACATGCACGTACACACACAGCTGAATGCATGCACTTGCATGCATGCATGCACACGTGTGCACACACACACACACACACATAATGTCTTCAAACCCTTCGTTCTAACTCTACCCAGTGGGTGTGTGTTTGTATTACTGCATTTTTCTGTGGCATGTTTGTTGGCGTGCTGTGTGAGTGGTGTGTATGAATGTGTGTATGTTGTTGTGTAGGTGTGCGTGTACATGTGTGTGTGTCAACGTGCATTTTGGCTGCTGTGTGGTTGACTGTTAGCTTGTGTGTGTGTTAGCAGGGACAAAGCATTAGCAGCTAACAGGCTTGTTGGTGAATAGAGGGGATCATGCAGCATGCAGCGTCATGCTGTTGTGTGTGTCAGTGGTTCAATAGTCTCGCTGATCAGGGCATATAATGTGTGTGTGTGTGTTAAGGGGGGGGTCCCAGAGAGTGGCCTGGCTTGTATCCCCCCTGGCTCAGCGAGACTATTATAGACACACATATACACAAACCCTACCTCCGTCGTGGACCATGAGGCTCTGAAAGGTAGACAAAACATTCCATATGAAACACAATGGAAGCAGCGATATTACAACCCTGTCATTAAAGGGTCCAAGCGTCAAGCCATGAAGTGTGTGCGTGTGTGCGTGCATCTCTGTGTGTATGATAGCATTCTGTAAATGTTCCCTTCTGTGCAATGTTTTTTTTCTTCACTGACTCACATGTATCTGTAAGGACATTATTGTGGTTACAGACACTGCTACTGTATCTGCATCACCCCCATTCACAACGCTATGTGTCGATTAGTGAATTTTGCAACTACATTTTTGAAGATCTGCTGAATGTCAAAAGAATATGACAGCTTTTAAACTTTTGTTAAACCCTCGACTCTGACCATAGGCCTACCTCAATATTAAGTCATCCTACTGACACTAATTAAAACCCCTTGTTCACTGCGGTGCATGACTGGAATTTTTCTACTTACTACTCATTATTTCTCAAAAAAATACTTCTAATGTGTTGACAAAAGAGATCACCATTTCTATGTTTTCTTGTCAAATTGTTGTAGTGTTTAATTTAAGATATATTTATATTAACTTCTATCTGAAATCTTCTCCAATGCCACTGAAAGGGTTCTGAATCATGAATGTTTCTTTACCTTCTGCAGGTCTTCTATAGAGCGCTCCGTCTCTCTCAGTCGTTCTCGTAGAACTTGTTCTTTGGCTGAGATCTGAGACTCTTCGCTTTCCAACGCACCGATCTCAGACTCCAGTCTGGAACCAGAACACATAAGAGTACAACAGTCTGTTTTTCATTATATTAGAATGAATCATTAAAGGGTCTGTAAGTAAGCAGGTGTAAAGAGATAATTCTTCTGATTAGACCTATTGGACCACTGGCTGGATATCACACCTGTTGGGCACGACAACTGACAGTCACAAAGATATGATTGGTTTATATTTGAGGTCTGAAAGTCTGAGTCAACTAAATCTATATCTGACCATATTTGTCTCCTTCTGTCTCTCTTTTTCAATTGATCACTATTATGTTACTGCCAAAATTCTGAGAAAAGATCTTGTGATGTAGAGAAAAGATCAGTAGCCTGCACACACAGCTAACAACAGCTTACCGTTTTTTACGATTACTAACAAGGATTATTTAATACTGAGTCCAGTTTTTGTGTACAGTGAAAAATGCTCAAACAAACAAAAGCATGATTTTATACTGTACCTATTACTCTTTTTGTAAGATTTTGTATAAACTTCAATATTGTATTGATGTAGCAAATTGTGGTCCACCTGGTCCACACACACACACACACACACACACACACACAGACACACAGACACACACACACACACACACGCGCAGACACACAGACACACCTAGGGGATGGATGTAGAAACAACAATAGCAGGAAACATTAGGGGAGGAGGACTGCGGTCATTTCCTGGAAGCAGAACGTACAATACTTCAGAATACACTCCACTGGGACAAAAGGAATGTGTGTATTTTGTGTGTGTATGTGTGAGCGTAGAGAAAAATGCATGTGGGTGCATGCAGCAGTGTGTTTTATTGTGTGCATGTATATGTGCATAACTAATTGTCTGCATGTGTATGTGTCTTTGAGATTAAGGTTCTGTCACAATACTAACACAAACAGTCTTCTCATGCTGTTTTCAGACCAGCCTTCATATTAGCACTAACAACTGTCATAACACACACACACACACACACACACACACCGATGCACTGTTCTATCATCTCTGCAAGATGCTTTAGTGTTAACTAGAATGTTCTATTAGGTAGACTCCTGAATTTCTGCCCCAGCTTACTGTTTTAAAACACATCTGCGCGTGGAAGGGTATGTATGTTTGTATGTAAACCTTTATTTACCCAGGAAAAGCTCTTGAGATTAACAAAATGTCTTTTTCAAGAGTGTGTGACTGTAGGGGGAGGCATCGGAAATGATGTTTTTTCTAACCCACAAGGGTAATTCTGGAAATCGCCGACTGTATCTTTACTGTAGACCAGCAGTCACTTAAAATATACATGGTATTCCAACAAGCACGTCTGATTATTATTTCTCTATGACACTGACCTTGTGGAATATAATTATACCATGGTCAAGGGCTCAGTATTGTCTCTTCAAATCAATGTGTTCAAGGATCTATTTATTAAAAAACACAGCTCTTGTTGTCTTAACACAACACAAAGTATGTTTTACGTTTTAGCAGTGCTGTCCATTTTGAAGTGTTCATTATCAGTTCTCTTATCACGAGGGATTGTTGTTTAAAAAAAACCTTGACGCTGACAAACATGAACGGTTAACAAAGTACCTTTTTTTTTTCAACGATAAAGTTGCTATTAGAAACAAATTTGAAATTCACAACTTTTATTTGACTTTTTTTGTGGTTCGTTTCAAGTTTCAGCAGGGACTGTTACTAAACGCTTTGATAGCATTTACAGACAGACATCTGTTCTGTTACAAGACAAACAGTTTAAGCTTTAACTCTAATTGAAGGACAATTTAAACTGTAAAATGTAAAACTTCCTGCCATTTATTGTACATTAAAAAGGTTATCCCCTTGTCTCCTGAAATGAAATGAACACATCTGACTATAGTGTAGTTCAATAGGTCTCTAGACTACTATTCATCTCTAGCTCCCTCTAGTGGTCAGAAGTTATAAAAGCAGTACTGTATTCAGTATACTAGTATAATGTGTGTGTGTGTGTGTGTGTGTGTGTGTGTGTGTGCATGCTTGTGTGGCATGTGTTGATGACCTCAGCCTTGGTGCTCCTTCTCCTAATTTCCTGTTAGTCCTCTACCTACTTCCTGTCTGGCTGTGTAACTATCTCTGTGGCAACCCAGTGGTGATGTCATCACCGCACCCTGCTGGTTACCACGGATTTGCCAGGGTGGGCAAAGGCACTTTCCACATCATACTGTGTGTGTGTGCCGGTTGTGTGTGTGGGTGAATGCACAATAGTGTGTAAAAGTGTTTCTTGTTTCATTATCTTGCCAAACTTGATATATACAATGATGTCAGTCAATGTTCTACTTAAAACATTAGTGTGTGTGATTTATCTGCTGTCTGAGTCAGTGAGAAGAGTGTTAATTAGAAGTTTACTGTTATAACTGAGACCTTTATAGATTGCAATAACAACTGCTGCTGTTTGGCAGCATTGATGTAAAACACTGATTTCTAATTGATAATAAACTCATTGCAAGTTTCCTGTTAAAAAAAGTTTTTTTTAGCTTTCTATCATTTCTATACTAAATAAATAAAATACTCGCTCCCTCTCTCTCACACACGTGCGTGCGTGTGCGCGCGCACACATGCAGCTTTGCGGCCCATAAATCCTGTTGAAAAGATCTATGTTAGCTTTCGGCACCTCATTATTATGAATAAAACTCACAGTGCAACGCTATGACATGAGCTCATATAAAGCTCTGTGCCGTCCCACAATGCACTGCTGTGTTCTCAAAACCTGGACTCTGATGAACAAGATGTATTCATAGGGAGGTGTAATGTAACACCTCTCTATAAATACTTATGTCTTAGGTCTTACGTCTTGTTCTAGTTTGCTCAATTTTTCTATTATAATGTTTCATATATGTTGTTCTTAAACTGCATTATGTTATAATGTGTATACAAAATGTTTTGCAAATTCCCTGATTATGCAAAGAAATATTTTCTTCCTGCAACCTGTTATTAAAGCCAAACATATGAACCACGTCTTACAACAAATAGGAAACCAAAGTTTTCCTAGCACTTTATGATTGAATATACAGTAGGTGGAAAATCCTCTACATCTGTACTGTACTGCAGTCTGCAGGACAAAACAGGCCTCCTACAAAAATCTGAGTGTATAACAGAACTGTCTGTACTGTGAAACAACTGCTCTCAAGAATAGCTCAGTGTGGCTCCAGGTCTCTGAAAGGGCCGCCCGAATCCTTTCTTGGTGTTTACACAGCCTGGCCCTGTAATGATAGGACTGTACCAGTCTGTCTCAGTCTGTTTGCTGGTCTAGGAGAGATTTTCTCTGTTTCTGTGTCTCTACAGGTCACACAGAGGACATTGACGGGAGAAAACTAGCCTGTGAGTATTTCTTTGTGTCACCTAGGGGCTTAGATGTGACCGTCTGTATAAATACACTGATGTCTGGAACTTGTCTGGACTATTTTATGTTATTTATAATATGAAGTAATGTTGGATAGACATCACACCCCAGGACTATGTTGTTTAATGTATTAAATAATCAGGATAAGGGGGGGGGGGCCTTGGCATTTGCTGCCTAGGAATAGGGCCCAGCCATGTCTTCTTCTGGTGGAGGGCCCCACTGGTGAAATCTGCCAGCCCGTCTATACTGTACAAAGGCCCTTCGCAGATCGGCCCCTCGAGGACCAAGGGCTCCCCATAGACAAAGGGCCCCGAGGCACTTGCCCGGTGTGCCCAGTCAGTAAACTGGCACTGTGTAGTACTAGTACCAATAATAGTAGTCATAGCAGTTATAGCGAAGAGTTTAAAACTTTGTAACCTTGTAAGTCTGCAAACTCTTTATTCTAGAGTAATAGTGTAAGGTTTGGTCCACAACTGTCCTGTACTTTGACAGTTTAACTCTGTCTTAATGTATGTTCCCTGATTGTGGGTGAAGGTATACACTCAAAAACATCAGACTGAATGTATGTATAGAGTCATTCTGTAACGTTATTTTAAATTCAATCATATGAATGAGCTGATTCACAATTAAGTTGTAAGATCCCAGCATCACGCTGGCCTACAAAGAGTTCTCTTTGAGCATTCAGAGTTGTGTCTCAACCAGGGTTGAAGTTATCCTGGAACTAAAACACTGATGATGTTATTTTTGGGTTAGTGATAAGCTAGCTGGTGGCAAACAGGCTCTTTCATACTGAGACGCATCGGAGGAACCCAACCTGTACTTTAATCCAGACTATATAGATTTCGAAAATGGTTGTGGATGTATTTTGGAGTTCACGGGATGAAAAAACAACAAACGAAAAACAAACAACAAAAAACAAACATTTATAAATATATTATTATTATGATTGTTGTATTATTTTATCTAGAGCCCACATTTATAATGGTGTACATGGTTGTTTACATTTACATTTACAGCATTTAGCAGACGCTTTTATCCAAAGCGATTTACAATTAGTTATTGTAATAGTATTTGTCAACAGTTGAACTGGTTAACCACCAGTTTTTGCAAGCAAATAACATTCTCCTCGAATAAGGACAGCATAATGTCATTAGGTTACTTCACTTGTGAAAGTTATAATTCACTCCTCAAAACAGTCAATAATTGCTAGCAGCCTAAATTCCGGCAAAGTGCTCAATATTCTAAGATGATCTAACAGAGTAGAAAGGAGGACATTTTCTTTTTTTTAGAGGATAGGGTTAGAGGATTTTTACTAGTGGGATTGATGCTATGAGTTAGAAAGATCGGTGACCGAGGTACCGAGGTGGATTTTGAAGAGGTGGGTTTTAAGTCTCTTGTGGAAGATCGGTAGTGACTCTGCTGTTAGGACTGCTGTTTATATATTTGTATAATTTGTTATGCAATTAAAATAATTGATAGTGTTTCATAGGTGGGGGTTGCTAATTATGAACCATGTGTTTTTGGGAGTCATGGCTCAAAAAGTAAACCACTGATATGGAGAAATATAGATGGGGACCACACCAGGGAGGTTTATTTAGAATTTGTTACTTCATAAACGTCCACATGTAGAGTCAAAAGGAAACGAAAGTGATTGTATTAGTATGCATGTGAGTGTGTGTGTGTTGCGTGAGTTTGGTTCGTATGTCTGTGTGTGTGTTTGTGGTGTGTGTGTGTACCTGTGTATGCTATCTTCCAGTCTCCTCCCTTGGTTCTCGTCCTCTTCCAGCTGTCTCCTGCGTGTCTCCTCTCCCTCCGCGCCTCCGCTGCTCCCCTGCAGGAGCCAGCGCTCTCGCAAAGCTTTAGACTGAAGAGGAGAGGAGGAGAGAGGAGAGGAGGCGTTAGATTCAAGGTGAGTATTCAGGTCAGAGGTTAATAGGACATCAGTAACCTTGACAACACCCAGGGTTCTCATATAGTGGAGGTCTGGACCCCTGTTGGCATACCTTAGGTGCGACAATAAAGTCTGAAATGCTTACTAACACTAACACAGAGCTGACGTTTATTTGATAAAAAAAATCCCACTGCTCTATAAACCCTGTTATTCTGTCACCACAACACTTTCCAACTGTTTACTGTCCAACCGTCGCCTTGGTTTCCAACCAAGAAGTGCATGAGCTGTTCACACACACACACACACACACACACACATACACACATACAAACAGTCAAACTACATGAATGTGACAAACCATTTTATCAGCTGCTCTGGTGTGGCAAGAGGGCTTGTCATTGTTTGTGTGTGTGTGTGGGGTTGTGTGTGAGCAATGCTAGACCCACCAACAGAGACACGTCACAACCAGAACTAGTAGCACATCTACACAATGTCAAGAAAGGGGTTATAAATAAAGTTAGATTTCTTTATTTTAGTAGCGCATTTAACAGTCAATGTTTAAACTTTTCGGTTAAATAAATTTGTCAGGAGTACAAGTTTATCTTTCTTTTGGGCTTTAATTTTTAATTTTCATTGAATGTAATTATACCTTACAGACTATTCTTTGTAACAGCACAATTCCCCCCTTTGTGATGTTGCCAGTTCTTTTTAAGCCAGGGGTGTATACTGTACATTAAAGTCTGCTGTTATTCTATTTTAGCAGTCAACACAGCTATCAACTAAGCTGTCATGAATAAAGTAGCGCTGGGATGTTTTGACCAACCGGATTCTCTGAGAACCAGCTTCTTCTCTCTCACTCTTAAATAAATACTCAACTTCCTGTTGAGTTCTGACCCAAAGCCACATCGCTGTGAACTCTTAAAGGCAAGCCTGTTCCGCTAATCACAAATCAAGCAGCCTCTTAGAAACTTCAAAGTATTTCAGATTTTCCAGACCAGATTGGTATGGAAAATCTGTTTCTGAGAAACCTGTACTACCTTCTGTTAATAGTAACATGAAATGTGCCATATCAGGAACCAGTTTTATGACATATTGTAGCATATTTCAGTTTCAGAAGGTTTTAGTTGCACTTCGTTCTAGCCATATTACTATAATATACAGTAAATATACCACTTTCATGCACAGTTGTGCTTTGGATAACAGTGTCTGTTATGAATTTCTTTTAAATGAAAATCAAAGCTGGGGCAGAAATTTGGTGTTCAGGGTGGAGTGTACCTAACTAAGCTATTTTCAAAAAGAGCATGTTTTTTTAAAGTTACTCTGGATTAGAAGCTTTTTTTTCCAGCATCAAGGACTCCTACATCTAATGATGAGTGAATCCACACCACTGCCAGAAGCCTGACACACACACACACACGCATGCACGCACGCACACACGCACACACACACAGCACAGATGCTCATCATGTCTCTAAATTCTGATTTAGACTTTCTCTCCCAGGCCAGTCTGTCTCTGGAGAGTGTGGCTACAAAGCCTGCGTTACGCTGGATGCTTGTGTGGCACTTGGAGCTAATGGCCGTTAAATGAGACTCAACACTGATGCTATCTGCTGGAGACCGGACCTGTTGCTATAAACATTTTAGGGGTTCCATAGTACAAGACACTGACACAGCCAAGATTAGGGGTTCTATTCCTTGAGTAGAACAAGGCATTCACACTTCCAGGGTTAGGGGTTCTATAGAGCATAGCACTAACACTGCAAGGGATACTGGACAATCAAGGTAAGAATTTGAGAATTAAGTGTAGATTCATACAATCTAAGTTTTTAAGAGATATGCAATGCTTAGAATATAAAGAAAAAGAATTTAAAGAAAGAATTTAAAGAAAAATGTAATAATTGTAAATGAAATAGCCAGGCCAATCAGGGCTTGTTGTGTGAACAAATCAGAAGAAATGCAGAATGGTAATAACAATGTGTTTACAGTATTCCTCTCTCATTGCCTATTTCACTCCATATAAATCTCTTCTTCTGAGTGGGTCACATGGTTTGCAGCAAGGCCAGAAAACAAGGTATGGAGAAGAGAAAAAATAGATTTTTCACACGTGCACGCACACACACACCCACCTTAAGATGTTGGAGTTGTAACACCAGTTCATCCAGCTGACGTCTCTTATCTTCAATCTCTGTTTGCCTTTTACGTTTCTCCTGAAATAGAAATAAATGATTGCATCAGTTAATAATATATTAAACCTGTCTCACTGAAGACTTTATTGATATTGATAAAAAAGCAGTCAGTACTCCAGTGTCTGGTCAAATTTAAATGTGTTAACAAACACATTTAAATGTAATTTAATTTATGGAAATGTGCTTGCCAACTCTCTTTAAAAATCAAATACAATACAAATTAGAGTTTGTATTTGAATGCGTATACTAAACATTTTCCCTAGAGATGTTAGTAGAATGGTAGTCAAGATGAGATTTCCATCAAAAACAAATCTGCGTCAGTTTATAAAACAGGGTGATTTAAAGAAAATGTCTGTATTTCAGGGAGAAATACAGTACTGTATTGACATAAGCAGTTTACAGTTTCAGTTTATTGTTATAGAGACAGTGAGTTTGGTAAGAGCTGACCTGTTTTACTTTACAGCATGAAAACAACTCAGTGGCATGAAACAAAAAACAACATAGAGGACTAAGTCACACATGAAACATGTCACATGGTGCATTTACGTAACACAACCCTAAAACAGCAAATATGCCATGCATCATGTCAGTAAAATTAACTATAGTAAATAATAAATCATAACCCCATAATATTGGTGAAGATAAACTGCAAAAATACGATAATGCTATTATAACATTTATCATATGCTGTTAAACATGACAGCCTGTCACCATATGGTGACGACAGCCATATACAGGAGGGATGTTAAAGATTAGAGGGTTAAGGGGTCAGACTTATTGAGGGCAGATCGGGGGTATCTTAAAGCTACTCTATCTCAACGCTAGGGATTAAAGGCTTTAAACCACAGGGAGAGACAGGGTTGAACGGTGGAGAGAATGAGGTTTAACTTAATGCTGAGCTCTCCTAGTCACACTATCTCACTATCTATGGCTCTCTCTCTCTCTCTCTCTCTCTCTCAGCGGGAGCACAGAGGTGGTTTCTGGGACATTTCCTGTCTGCTAAATATAGCCATATGGAAAACTCCAAAATATGAACGACCTTAGACCACTACAAAACCGAACAGAAATAGGATAGAATAGTGCAGAATAAATACGGTCACTATAAAGATCTTGTTCAGAACACACACAGCAGACTGCAGTTCTCATGTTGGAAACATCGGAGAGAATGTTTCCAGATGGCATGTTGAGGACACACACACACATGGTACATACAAGTAATTACAAATATAAACACATAAACTCTTTCCCCTGCTCTCGCGCTCTCTCTCTCTCTCTCTCTCTCTCTCTCTCTCTCTCTCTCTCTCTCTCTCTCTCTCTCTCTCTCTCGCTCTCTCTC
>JAOEHI010004029.1:0-10320 GCA_025447815.1 Percopsis transmontana | reverse complement strand
AGTGTTGCTAAGTTTAAGTGTTGGTTCTTGTGTTAAGTTAAGGGCTTAAAGTATAAACTTTTACAAAATTCACAATAATATCTATTATAAATTGGGTAAACAAATGTATTTTATGTTAATCAGTTTTCCTACCCTTTGTCTATCTTCCATAAATACCTCTGCATCATATATTCATATGTGAAAGAGAGAATATGGCTTGTGGCCAGAATAATGCGTGCAAATCTATGTCATCAGTGATATGAATGTAAATTACAATGAGAAAAGAAGCTGTGCTCAGTGTCTTTAAGAAATATAGGCATGAAATTCAAGAACTGAAAATGAGTACATTTTAGTCATATTTAACATTTTTAGCCATTAGAACCAGCTCAACACAATTATGTCCGCGGTGACCTCATTGTCCACGCCTGTCCGCAGTTTGGACAGAATGGACAGCTGTGCACAGGAGGACGAGCGCGATTTTGTCGGCCGACCGCGCACTCGGTTGGGGCTAACAGCTCAAAATGGTCCTGTTGCTTCAAAATGTAGCTGTGCGCTAGCCGTGTGTGTGTGTGCTGAACTAGGTAGACAGCCGGTCCATTTAAACGCCTCGCGGTGCCAGCGGGGCCTGTTGGTCGCGGCGCTCTGGGCAAATGTTTGTGAAAGCACCCCTGTAAACATGAACATCTCTGGAGGCAGGGGGGATTGGGGGTGGGGGGGGTCAGCCACGGGGTGACTGACACCCCAACGCACCCCAATCCCCCCCCCCTCCCACACACACACACACACACATCAGTGATACCGCAGCCGTGTCAACGGAAGTGTAAGGCAATACCCAGTTTTCCTAACAACCCGAGCCCGGCCGCGGGCTTCGAGGCATCTTGAGACTCCAAACACATGTCCCCTCCCTGCTTCAAAAATACACACGCCCTTATTTTCGGTGGTATGCAACCCCTTAATTATTTCTGCGGGCTGAATTTGAGACGGTTGGGTTCTGAAAGGGTCCTTTGGCACACGGAGTCAAGACGCTCAGAGGCAGCCAGATGAGAAAAATGCAAAGGCGACAATATCTTAAAGGAGAAGCAAGCAAGAGTGTGGACTCTGGTTTCAGAGCAAAGACACAGGTTCACTCGCGCACTTTCACACGCACACACATGCGAGCCGCTGCAGTCCCTGACTCTGTGAGCTGAAACTTCTTTCTCTGCCGTCCCCGGTGAGATAAACAGACATGAGAACTCTAAGCTGCGATGAATAACATTTGCATTTGGAGGTGCTCAGCATGGAGTGCCTGAGGTTTGAACAGCGTTTTCCAGCTTGTTGAGATGGCCGGGACGTGGGCGGCTGGGATCTGAGCGTGTTAAATAGAGTGTGCTAAATCCAAGGTAATCAGCAAACAAACCCCGAGTGGGGATAGGCCAGGGTCACATAGCCCCCTAAAGGCCAATTCAGTGTAGGATCCTTGACACACAAATCCTGAAAGAAAAGTTTTATAGAATATGAAATCCTTAGGGAATTAAATAGACCCTGTGATGATTACCATAATCTATTTTCCTTGACACTGTAGTTTGAAATAATACTCATCATATAGAGATTTTTACATTTTTTTTATTCATCCAATACATGTTTTTCCATTTTGCATTCTTAGAAATGTATCGACATTAGATACATTTGCAAATAGCATGACAGACATCTCCCTGGCTGTTTAAATCACATTTTAATTACTTTACATTTTAATATTTGTCATTGATACACCAACAGTTATATGATTATGAACACCTGTTGTTTGCCCACCAGCGCCCATCACTGCAGTAATGGAATGGTAGTGGTATAATTATAGAAATGACTCATTCACATATACTATATCTCAAAATGTGAACGTGGACCTTAGACTGGATGCATATCCTCATACATATTATGTTGTAGTTTTTTTTACTTCACTCTGCTCTTATACAGTATAGTTTATTTACAGCCTTTCACTCTTTTACTTATGTTGTTATTTTTTATCCCATGAAATGGGCTATTGTCTGATTGTATTTGTGTAGATAACAGTCATATTGATTGGGATCACAAGACGTAACAGCGATCCATTTGTTTTTGAGATGTTCTATTCTTTTCACTTCCCGCCAGAGTACCTACCCGTACGCTGATGTGAAATTAGAGTTGTATCAGCAAATCCAAGGGGTTTTGTTATGGGGTTTCTGTCTGTTGGTTTCACTGAGGTTTAGGAAGACCAATTATAACACTAATAGCAAAATTATTTGTTACAACATTACACCCTATGCAGCTTTAATTTGTGCACTCAAATATTTCATTTATCCTCAAAATACAGTTTAGAACATTACATTTGCTGTATATTTAAAAACGAGGAGCAGCTGCTTCTTAAAAATGTAGCTGAGACAGCATGGAGCTAATTTTGTTCAAAAGTAAGTTATGTGTGTAGTATGTGTCCACCTGATACCCTGCCGCTACAGAATCTTGGTGCGTAGGTGCCTTTAAAAGCATGACATGACATGACATGTTTTTGTTAAGGTTCATTTGTTAATTTATATTCATAATGACATTCGGGTAACATGTAACAAAGGTCATATTGCTGGTTCAAAGCCAAAAGACGGTGTTTGTAAGAGGAATTGGTGTTACAGCCCAAATCCCTCTGAGGACAACAAACATTTTAAAGTGCGTAGATCTCATTAGCGCTGAAAATGCAGACGGATCAATAGAGAGTGAATGAGAGTAATCACTTTCCCCTTAAAACACACACATTCCAATTAAAGCCAGTGGTCAAACAGACAGTTGACATTTTGTGAGCAACTGTTGGCTGCATGGGTGGTTAAATATAAACATCTAGGCTGGATCATTGATTACTTGAGACACGTTTTGTGAAGTGGGGAAAGAAATTAGACCTCTAGATTGAGAAAATAAAACACGCTCAAAATAAAGAATTATATCTGTCTGATCTTCGGGAATGCAGAGTCCTCTACTCCTTGATATTTGTGCTCCGCCTAAGTAGGAAAGTTATAAACTAAGTTGTACAAGTGACCTACAGAGATCACCGCTCCCAAATGGCAAGTCTAAAAAGAACAACTCTGATAAATCACAGTGGGTAACATGAGTCCGGAGCTGTTGCCGAAGATTTACTGGCAGCTGTATTTTTCTAGTGTCAACTGATGTTCCAAAAGACTTAGCCAGCATCTTACATTACACATTACGTCTTACACACACACACACGCACACATTTCTTGCGAGCCTCACACACTTTCACGATTCTCACTTTTTTTCCAAGTGTACAGCACATTCACTGTGTTCTCTGCACCAGTATCTCTCTCTCCCTCTCTCTCTCTCTCTCTCTCTCTCACACACACACACACACACACATACACTCACCACCCTCCTCCAACCCCTCCATCAGCAGCCCTTCAGCATTTAAATTGGGGAGCTATTCCTATGAGAGTGTTAAACACGACAGATTGAGATGAGTGGCAACCCTCTAGAGCTAGCATTAGCTACTTATCTTATTAGTGGTGCCGCGCTAACACATACGATACCCCTCCAGCTACTTGCTGCAGCAGGCCAGAGGGGAACACGGTTGACACCACAACGCTGCTGGTTTGGAGCCAGTCCATGGCACTCGTCTTACCCACAAACACTTAACAGTTGAACCAAAGGGCATATAGCCTACTCTGTATACGTTTTAGGCCTAGCATGTTAATTTTGCTACTTGTCTAATTAAATGTAAGGATGCACCTAAATTGTCACTCTTCTGCATAAAGGGTGAAAAACTTATTTTCGTACGACTTAGTAAATCTTTAAAAATGTGACCTTGGAAAAGGTTTAAATATACACATTTTATGAAAATGCATATTCAACTAAATAACTCTTATATTGCTTTCTTGGATATAGTATGTGTAGGCAAATGATTTATTTATTTGAAAAAAATATTTTCCATTTGAATTAAATAAATGTTTTGTTAATTTCAAATGTGGTACTAATGTAACTAATTTGATATTACAGCTAAAATGTTTTACTTAAAGGTGACAAGCGAGATCTGGTGTGGTGATGATATGTGTTGGGGCATCTGTGTGTGTTACTCTAAGTAGCAACACATAAGTCTAACCTTTAGCTGCCTGCTGAAAACTGAGCTTTGGAGAGGGCTTCAAAGTCAAGCCTTGTCCTTGTGCATGTCAAAAACAACCATGTGCACACATATACACATTCGCACATTTGCAACCCACACAGAAACGTGCAAGCCTTTATTGAGTATCGCACTAGATATTGTTAGTCATTCCTGTGACATATCAACCAATCAGAGCGCATAACAGCTAAAAAGCAAATGACACACCACTGCTGTCCGACAGCTGAGTATACGCTATGATAAAGTTGACCACACCTTGACTGATGCCCTCCCTGCTAAGCCTTATACAGTGATCTTTAAAAAAATGCTTTCCTGTTGTTACTGAGGGTCGAAGGTGAGGTTCAGTCATCTGTCTTTTGTTCTTGTCTCTGCTTTCACTCACTCTCTCTCTCTCTCTTTCTCTGTCCCTGCCCCCCACACACACACACACACACACACACACACACACACACACTTCCTCTCCGGTGACTTTTTAAATTCCACTTCTCACACGGGCTAACCTGCTCCCCTCCTCTTAAAATAAGCCGCGTCCAGGAGGAGGGAGGGAGAGAGGGAAGAGGGGGGGGGGGGTTTCAAAGCGTTCCACCTCCTTCTACTCCTCCAGCGAGTCTCAAACTTCTCGTGCGCTCCGAGGAAGCTCCCTCGCAGCTCTCGGCGACCGGACAGCACCGAGCGGAAATAGAGCATAACGGCCGTCCACCGCGCGTAACACACACACACACACACACACACACCGTAAACACCGCCCGGAATGGCGGCGGGGCAGCAAGGTCCTCCCGCCCAACGGCATCTGTGAGCACCGACGCGGCGCGGCCAACGGTTTTCCGTGTGAACGGCGAAAGGGACAGGGCCGCGCGAGAACCGAGGAGGGAAGGAAGTAACGGGGGGGGGACAGACTGACGCGAGTGTCTCTTCTCTTCCCGTGACGATGATGATGATGATGATCGGCGTACCGGGGCTTCGTTGGCTCCTGCTGTGCGCGCTCGTGCACGCCGGGGCTCCCACGGGCGGCAGGGGCCGACCGAGGCACTGTGACTTACCGACTTCGGTGAGTCTTTTGTGCGTGTGCGTGTGGGCGTGCGTGCGCGTGCGCGCGCGTGTGTGTGCGTGTCCTGGTGCAGGACAGGCTGTTGTAAAATGGGTACAATATGCCCATACGAGCCCTTTAAACTCGTTATGGATGACGCTGAAATATGAGTACAGTGTTAATATAGCCTATTGCTAATTTTATCGGGATTCTAACCTCCATACAAATATCCAACAGTGGGCTATAGGACTAACTGCAACAACGATACAATTATTCTTATTAAGTTATTATAAATTATTATAAGTCTAATAATAATATAGTTATAATATCTACATTTCATTATTTACGTGAATAGCCTCCTTCCATGTAATATTTTCTTTCAACACACACACACACACACACACACACACACACAAACACACACACACAGACACACACCGAACCGAGAGTCAAATCTGGGCCTTTGAAATGGTCTTAGTGGCCAAGTCACATCGGTGGCTCTCGCCTCGCTATACTCGGTGGCTGTTAATGTGACAAGAGCGGGTGACTCGACCTCACGTGCCCGCGTTTGGAAGCGTTCCCGTGCAGAGAGTTCCACGGCGGGGAACGGGGGCTCAAACGTCAAAAGAGGCATCTATCACGACGTATTTTTCTGCTTTTACATTGATAGAAACGATGACGACAAAAAGGGGGCTTTGCTTAAGCAAGTAACTTTTAGTGGAAAGATGAATCCAACAGGATCTTTACAATAAAAACCCACTGTATCCCCATCTGGACAGACTATTACACACACAGAACTATGATGGGCTATATCCACCCACTGTATCTCACTCACTGTAAATTCAGCAAAAACTATTAATTTCCCATTTTAGAAAAAAATATGTTTTGGCACGAGTACCTTGATTTTAAATATAAATCATAACATCTTGATTAGGCACAGGGACGGAAAATCAAATGCAGATTATTTATTTTATAATTTTGTTTATTTTTTTATTTTTTTTACAATCGCTAGAACGCATGATTCAATACTGAGCAGTGACGGGCTGTGACCCTCGACACTGGGCCTTCTGTTACGGTCTGATCTAGGGGATCCAAACGCATGCAGGGAGGCCCGAAGACATAGTAGAGATGCAGGTAGTAATGGTGGAAAAAGATATTCACTGGGCAACAAGTTAAGAAGGTACAAAGAAGCGGGGTCGTGGTCGAGGTACAGGCAGGGTTTAGCAACAGGGTAATCCGCAAAGGCATAGGTAGGCTACAAAGGGAGCGGGCAGGAATCGTGGTCAAAGAACAAGCAAGCAAGTTTGAGAACAAGAAATACTAACGGATACGGGGGACTAGAAAACAAGACGGGATACGAAAAATAATCTAGAGACCCATACGCAGGTAACACAGGGTTTTAATACACTTGGGGAGACACAGGTGAAAACATTATTCAAATCAACACACACAAGACAACTAGAGAGACGGAAAACCAGGAACGCAACGCCACATGGAACACACAGAAAGCACAGACAGGAAAACAGAACTTAAACGTGAACATTACACCAAATAATTACGGGAACATTACACCTTCAGTGTTACCACAAGTGGCCTAACACAACAGTGGCTGTATGCGCTCAGAACCGGTGCACAATGCTCAAATTAAGGGTAAGATTAAGATTCTTTATCGTGCATTCCTTTCAACAGTGATGTGCGGTGGGTTCTGAGTCAGGGCAGGACAACTCGCTATAGGCGCTGAAGCGTTCGCAGCGCACTGTTTGTCTGCAAAGTAAACAAACGCGTGACTAGTATCCGTATGAGTCCGTGAGTTGGCCGAGCGCCCGACGAGACCACAGAGCCAGACGTAAAGATGTTCAGGACACATTATGTCGATCTGATTTCTGCAGTAATGATAGGCCACATAGATGTTCATTTGTTTGTGAATAACGAGGGAGTACGTATGTTTGTGTCTAAATCACCACAGCTGTCAGGCACGGCACCAGGATTTCAATTTCAAAGTAATTTTGGCTGGGCCTTTTAATTAGGCTACAGAAGTTAATACTGTTGGCCTTCCATTGAGGGGTTCCAACTGGCAGTCTCGCTAAAACAGAATTGAGTGATATCATGCTGTGGAAGGCGACTAGCGCATCTGGTTGATAATAACACTTATTTTTCAATGCCGAGATAGCTTATTATTTACCCGAGACATTCCCTCTTTCTCTTTCTCTTTTTCTCTCTCTCTCTCTTTCTCTCTCTCTCTCTCCAGAAAAATCTCCGTACTGTGAGGTGTGTGCGCTTGAGTAATTCAAAAGATGAAAAAAGACACTACAGTCATTTAGGTATAGCAAAAAATAAATAATAATAACTAAAGATATTATAGTAATGGCAGTATAGCCTGTCTTGCATTTGGCACCAAATTCTCATCCACGTCACACCTTATGTCCCCTTTTACAATACACCTAGGAACAAATCTCTTTGCAGGCCTCATCTATCCATGGCAGTCCTCTGCAGATATGTCCAGGCATCCAGCCTTCATTGCCTCCAGTAGGGACCTCTGATCATGTGAATGGTGGTAATACACTTTCCACCTCCATGAGGATTATTCATATATTGTTGTCTGCCAACACCCTGCCTAGAATTTCTCTCAGTTTTACATTTACATTTACAGCATTTTGCTTCTGGAGGCTTTGCTCAATACATGACTGTAACGTGGTTCAATCACCTGTTGCAGAATTTACATCTGTTTACACCTGTTCGTTCTCTGGAAAAGTCTCACAGTAGATGCCTTGGTTGAGCACTGCAGATTTGGCAGCACTTCTCTCATTGATAGACCACGGTTATGACATAATCAATATGTCATAACCGTGATAAGAGTTCATGAATTTTGAGAGATGTAGTCAGTGAATGCATTTTGTGCCAAAAGCAATGAAAAAAATGCACAGTTCCGTCCACGTAGACTGCAGGGTTGCCAGCTTTGGGAACTTGGCTGGAGTGAGATTTTTATGCCACGGGCTTCATCACACGCACTTAATGCCATGCACATATTTGGACTCAGTTCACCATCTGGGTTTAAAAAGCTTGGAGGGAGCGGGATCTCAGGTTTTCTCCAGCCCGACTACAATACCCCACCCTGCGATGTCCACCCAGGGAAATACACATGATTTCACAATAGTAGACGTGCACTAATCCTAAAAAGGGCACACAGGTTTGTTCGCTAATGAAAGTCAAAGATGTGTTGTTTCCAATATCAAAACTGCAACGTTTGATTGAATGTTCACAAGTTAAAAAGGCAATAAAGGGGGTTTACAGGAAGAGGGGAACCGGAATGGTAGCAAGAACCAGAAAGAAACAAAAAGAAGCACAAGAGCCTTTCCTACTGCAGACACATAGCCATCACGTTAACACACACTCACACAGCCAAACGCACACGTGACCACACAATCTTTCACTCAGTCAGCCAAACCCATTTGGAGCCATATGAGTGGCAGCCTCAAGTGCATTCTTTCTTCTTTTTTTTTGATGGAATACACTGTGACTCAATGTAGGAGAAGATGATTGCAGTTGTTTTCTGAATACCTGAAATGTATGACCTAACTTCCCGCTTCTATAAAGATATAGGTAAGGATAGCCATGTTATCCATTCAAGTGGCATTAGCCTACCTGGTATGTTTAAATAATTTGGTGGAGATATATAAAACATAGTATAACCTGGACCGTATGGTGTTAGCTGCATTTCTAGCTGCCTTCTCCTTCTCACCGCTCTTTGTCTTTAAAACTGCCGGTTGCAAATTATTATCAGATTCGGTAATCTACTATCAAAACAATAGCGCTATCCAAGCGGATGAAACTCCGCCCCGCCCCTTCTGCGTGCCCCTAAGCGACGCAAACGTTTGGAAATGAGATCTGTAGGCTACTCTACCACGCACGGGGAGGTCGCCGCGTTTTGCACGTTTATTCTGAACGGCCCTTAATACGTTCCAAATGTAACAACGTCCAAGTAATGCGCTGCAATGTGAGAACGGTCTATAATGACGAAACAAATCAGAACATGACGATCACTGTCAGTGCTCGGGCTCGTGTGACAATAGAGATGACGACGCGGCTACTGGATTGGCCTTGTTGTCTTGTTTTGTTTTGACGATCGCAGCCAGAGTGAAAATAAGTTCATAAGTATTCTATAAATGTTGCTTTAACAGTAGATTAACAGGCTTCATAATCTAATCTTCAGAAACATCACCCCCTCTGATTCTTTCACAAAAATCGCACCCTGGTGGTCACTCCTAGTGTCTGCGTTATTATGGAAAGACCACTTAGTTTCCGCTGCCCTCCAATGAATTTCCTGTTCTCCATTATCTTCCTGTCTCTTCTTACGAATTCATCATCACACAGATGACGAACGGCGCGACGGCTGGCTCAGAATCCGACTGTTTGCAACGCAACAGGCCTTGGCAGAATGCCATGACCAACAACAAGCACAAATACTTTGTAGTTTCATTCATAGGCCCAAGACGTGATACACGAATGTGTTCGATTTATTAGCGTAGACCGGGGTCAACAGGCATATATTATTGTAATGGTTCATAGGCTTTTGTTCCTCTGCGCCCTGCTCCGGATAATGTAACCGGTGTTACATCCTCATCTCTTCACGTGATTAAAACTAGGCCTACGTCAGTGCACTGTTTTCTGTTTTCTGTTAAAAGTAATTACCCCATAAAACAGCGTTATGTATAACACGGCCCAGGGAGAGATCTGCTTTCTGAGTTTTGTCGAACCAGAAACTAGACCGCACTTTCCATTTTGAGCTTTCATTTTATGAAGAGGCCCACATTAGTCTTATTAACGATTGACATAATGCTGTCTATGCAAAAAGTGTAAAATGGTGCCACTATTTCAGCAGGCTACTTGAAAATTGAGTTATAAATGTAGAAACATTAAAGACGTCTTTGCTAAGTTTTGGCAGTCGTTTAAAAAAGCTTTCTGAAGATTTCAGCACTTGCAAGAATATTATTTTAATAATGATGTAATGGATATAATCCCTGAAAATACTTGATAACATTTTGGCTCAAAATCCAGAATCTTGATATTGTTTAGACAAATGTATTATTTTCTTAAAATATAATAATATATATATAACAAATACAAATACAAAATACAAAAAAAAAAAATGTATTTTTTATTTTTTGTATTTTTTTGTATTTTTTATATA
>JAOEHI010004028.1:0-10322 GCA_025447815.1 Percopsis transmontana | reverse complement strand
CCCCCCGCCCCCCCCCCCCCCCCCCCCCCCCCCCCCCCCCCCCCCCCCCCCCCCCCCCCCCCCCCCCCCCCCCCCGCACGTGGCACCCAACGAGGTCTGAAGGTAACAGGGAATCAGATCTGTTGGTGGTGGCACATGTGACCATCTCCACCCCACTCTCGGTGGAGAAAAAGAAAACGTGTGGGAAAGCATGAGCAAAGCTGTTCTAGTCAGATTTCGCAGCGCATCACCATCTGTTTACGCTGTATGATATATTTTCTTGAAATTGACTTCCAAAGATAAGATGTTCAGCATGAATAAATATGGTGTTTTATTTAGGTTGAACATAGCTACACATTGTTATTTTTAGCAGGACAAGGCCATATTAAGGTGTGGCAACATCAAGCTGTCCATCCAGCCTGACTAAATTCTTAAGGGTTTTAATGTATAATGTATGTTATATAATACATTACATATAATGTAATGTATTATATAACAAAATGATATGGTCTATGCTGACACCACCACAAATATATAATAAACGTATGGAACAGTATTATCAAAGCAACATGAAAACAAACAGAACCTAAGACACTGTACAGTTGCTTCATATCCTGACATCACCTGAAAGCTAGTCAACATTTTCTTGTTTTGGGGCATTCAACATCTCCTTCCATCCCTCCAGTACCTGCTTATTTCTCTTCACACTGGGTTGGCGCCCATCTCAAACTACTTTAGGCGCAAAGCCTAACACTTAATTTAGAGCGCACTTAGACAGTAATCAAACCCAGGACCCTGTCATTCTGAGGAACCAATGCAAATGACCAATTCACTATGCTAACATTTCCCTTACTAATTCTACTTTGTCTTGGTGAAAGGCAATAAATAAAACTTTATATGAACCTAAGTGTGAAAAACATTGTGCGGCACATTCTTTTGACTAAGCACTACACTTAAAGCCTCCTCCCATCTTTTTTCCAATTCACAATTCATGTGGGGCGCATGTCAGCTTTGCAGATACAATACAACCAATCGGTATGCCCCATTTACTGACAGACAGCTACTTTGTAGCAACCTGACCACTTCCTCTTGTGTGCAGACAGCACAATCCTGTGGACACCAATCCCTTTGAAACAGCAAAATGCTGTATAACACCAATTTCCTGTACCAACGTAGAAGTGATGAAACTATTTGGCATATGTTCCGAGTCTGACAAGGCTTAAAAGTATTACTAAATTGTCTGTATGGCATGTCATTCAAAATAGTCACAGCTTTATTAAATCATTACAAAACAAATACATTCATTTATCATTAAAAACAATGAATGTTTCATTAATATTGGTCACACTAAAAATCTGAACACCCATGCAATATTCAAAATAGTTAAATATATTTTATTTTCATGTAGTAAATCTCGCAGACAATCGTTCTTAATGGCTCTAATCTACGAAGCCACAAATAAAGACTTCTAATGCAAAACAGTGTGAACATAGAAGGAAAATGCAAGAGCGGCAGAGAATAGTGTGATGACCCTTTCCATAGATATAAAAACTTGTTTCACCTGTACTGTGCAAATGGTAAAAACCGTGTCTCTGACACCTCATATAACAGATGTTGAATGTGTAGAAATATTGAGTGTGAATAAAGCTCCGCTTCTGTTACCAAGGCTCTCTAGAGTTTCCCCACTAAAAACTAAACCGACTAACAAAGAACCCTTTAGAAAGGTTCATTTCACATTGTCTCCCCGTTTTACAACCTGGGCCAGACTTTACTTTGCACCTGGTACATCTCAAATGCAAGGACAATACTGTTCACAACATTCACCCCAATACATAAACGCTACATGCTACAAGGACTGGCAAGATTCACAGTTGCTTTAGAAGTATGACCTTTTACCCCTTTTTAATAAAATCTCTGAACAGTATTGACAGCATCTCGCATGCATGTACCTTGGCAACAACTAAAGATCAGGCACCCACCTTAACAACAGGGACATTATTTTGGGTCACCTCTGAAAAGTGCGACACTGACAGACTAACCTGGTAGTCCTGACTTTAACAGAAATGGCAACAAGTTAACTAACCACAGCCTGGAATTCACTGCGAGGGAGCATGGGCATTTTAGAGTCTGAGTGGGTGTGGATGTAACTGCAGACTGAGAAAAGTGCACATCTGGACGACATCTCTGCCATCTCCACTCCCTTTTCCTCCTTCAAGTCGCATTATTTAATCTGCAGGGGGCTATAGACACCGTCCTGGAGGAGGCAGACGGCACCCTCAGGGCCCGGGCTGACTCTGGACCTTCTCGGTCATCTGTTTGGCACTGTAGTAGGACAGGCTCAAGCCCATGATGGCCAGCATCATGGCTATCTGGTTCACGGCCCGGTCATGTGGCTGCGTCTGCACCTCGCCAGCCACCTGTCTCTGTGGAAAAGAATACAAGAAAGAAAAACAAACAAAAAAAGTTATTGTACATTTGAAAAACACCAACAGGACAAAGTTCAAACATCAGTAGACTTAGGGGAAAGGATTTTTTTTTTTTATTGTCCAAAAAAAACAAGACTGAATGTAGTCTACTATTTCTAAATCTAACTTCTGCTTTTTGCCCAGCCTTTGTCATGTGTTCCAAATTGTGTATGGAAAAGCTGTTAAATATTTAGTAGTCGAGTGCACCATGTTCTTCATACAAAATAAGAGAAAGGGGAAGCAAAAATCTCCTCGCACAGGAGCTTTTTGAACAGCCTACAACACTTCTTTCAGGTCTTCTGGATACACAGGAAATGAATGCAACCATTTAGGCTAAATAATGTAGAGGTCAACTGCCCCTACGCCCAGGTTCTTTGTTCTTCCCATTTGCCAGCTCTAGCCACTCAAAAGACCCAATGCTTATCTAAAGAGGCTTGCTGTTAAGGCTTTACGCTGTCTACATACATACATACATACATACACACACACACACAATGGACAAAGCTGGGTATGGTATACAGTTGGTCACCAATATAGACAGAGTTATGTTGCCCCGTGTGGCCCAAAGCACATCCTTATCAATGATGAGGTCTCAATTTCCTTGTTACAGTCTACACATCAAAACTTTTTGGCAACTTCAAATGTGAGTAGCAAAAATTGTGCCAGTACATAGAAACTGTCATTTATGCTATTATAAACAATTACATTCAGTATTAACGTCTCATCCATTATGTCACGCGTGCACTTATTCTATTCAGAAAGGTACAACTAATCAATTGCATTATAGCGATCTTACTACCCCAAATTGTCTGCTTAGCTGACTGTTTAGGTTTTCAAACAACTATGACCAAAAGTGCACATTGTCTAGAGGGGACAGGTAGATTACCATTTGAGCCAGAGCTGTGGGGAGAAGCAAAGAAGTGGGACCCACTCAGCACTCGAGTGGGAGAGGCAACAATGTTTTTGTAATGCTGGTTTCAACCCCAAAGATTTACTTTGTAACCTTAGCATGAATACAGCTTTTGCCTGTACACCTCCCTCAAACTAAGTAACCCTTATTCAAGTGACAGAGTGAAAAAGTTAAATAATTTGGTAAATTATTTCCCTCAAGTCCACCATACATACCTGGAGGAGACGAAAGTACCCAGGTGTCAGTCTGCCAAGTCTGATGATCATTTTTGTGATGATGTGTTCAGGGGAGGGAGGGGGTTATACTAAGCAGGGAGGGCACAGCTGGGGAAGCTCTCAAGACCTTCAGAGAGAGGAGAGGGGATGACAATGTACATTTGAGCAGCAATTCAACAGTAGACTGAACGGAACCAGAAATTGAATAGGGTGGGACAGCGTGTATTTAATGATTTACAGCTGCGGATTGTGCATGTTTCATTGTCTATGAAATAACACCTAAAAACATCACAGCATCCCGAGTACACCGTCAGTCGAGCAGAACTTTACAAAATTTCAAGCAGATGGACTGTCAAAAGGCAGGAACAAAGCAGGAACTAAGCAGAAACTATCCTTTGGCTTGCAAATCACATTAAACAACTGTTCCCTGTTTCAGGAAGGGAACACCTATAACCTGAGGCGATGGCACAAACAAAAACTTGTCTCCTATGCGCTTTAACTTGGCATGCGGACAAACGAAAACATACAAGATATGAGAACTTTCACATCTGGGATCAATCTAAACCAACCTTCTTGGTGTCGTTTCAATTTCCCCTACTGCTAGGAATGTCATTTTTATTAAATCATTTCAAAACTAGATCCGACTAAATTAACTCAAATTCATGCTGCGTCATCAAGTAAAGCCACAAGCAAAAAACGCCAAGTTCATTTCCCTGCAAAGTCTAGTATCCTTAAAGCGATATTAATCTATTTAGGACTGAGGGTTATCTTAATCCTCAGTCCTAAATAGAAGGCAACAAACTCTTTAACATGCATTTCTATTTTTATTTTATTTTATTTTTTATTTTTTATTTTTTTTTTAATCAGAATGGGGACAGATCTTAACACTAGGAATAATTTGATTTTCAGACCGAGGTAACTTCACATTAAATACTACCAGCAGAAATATGGTACAAGTACGTTTTTGAGAAGGGACTTCAATTTTTCCAATGGGGGTTGAAAAGAATCATCAAAAAGATTGAAAGAATTATTTTCATCCAGAACGTCAGTGTGTGGACTGTTGAGGAAAGAAAGCTATATGGTTCAATATTAAAATGGTACTGTACATTGCACTGTTCTGTACATTTCTGGCATTAGAAATAATTTACCAATAAAAGAGGTGAGATGTTAGCTCAACATGGAAATGGGAGGGTGGGAGAAGTGGGCCATAAGCAAGATGCCACCACCACAAGGGTTTCTTTCATCAGCAGTTATAAGGATAAGAGGGGAGGAGTGTGGAAGGGAAGGTTAAAACAAACGCGTGAGGGATTCATTTGCAAACCTGGTTGGGGTGCAGCAAAAATCTAATCAAATATAATCCCAGTTTTAAATGTAATCTTCAATTTAAAAAAAATAAAAATAAACTACCAGCTTTTGGTTGTCCTCACCTTCCAGAGGTAAAATAGCCTGGGGATGTTGATCCAGTTGCTTACCTAAACCCTCTACTGCCCAGCAGACAAACAACCCTGATAAATACCCAACAGAATGATGATCAACTACTGACAAGAGCTTATGCACTGCCCCCCTTTTATACAGCAGTGCTCTCGTCCAACTGTATTTGCAAGCTTGGCCGATGCACACGCCCTCTCAAATACACACAGGCAGACACACACATACACACAGCTGTCGAAATGAATTACTCTCTCTCTGTGGGTTGCCCTCCCAAAATACACCCTACTCCTTACATGACATGTAAAAAAACAGCCTTAGAAAGCTGCCCCATATAATTTGCTCATTCACTCATCAAAGCAAACAAAAGTATTAAAAGAATAATGACGAGCACAAAACAGGGCAGATGGACATGCTTACAGGAACTTCCATGCCAAAGCCTGTAATATATAACCTGGCATTTTCTCTTTAATCGCAAACATTGACAGAATCAGAAATGCACGTTTCTGTAGCGTCTGTTCTGGGTTTCATTCCAAGACATGACTTGTTTTTGTGTTACATAAGGCCTGTGTCACTGCACAAACAGTTTACAGTTTGTTGCAGCGCATGAACTAATGCCAACGTACCATTTCAGTATTCAGGTTTTATTGGCAAGGGCTACAATTACCTTAAATATTTATTTTTCCCATATTAGTCGAATACAATGGTCACCTCTGCACTTGCTATTGTAGGCTATTCTATGGGGCTTGTAGTTTCTCAGGACAGTGTCATTGTCTTCAAATGTTGATTAAATCTATTTTTGGTAGGCAAGACAAGGAAACAAATCCCCTATACTAATACCGCTACTACTTGATAATGGCAAAATTCTCATTAGCCTCATGCCTCAGCAGATATCCAGGTAAAACACAATGTGTGTTGACTGCAATATTAGGGTGGTTCCCATTATGGCCACTAGTTGACTTTCAAAATACTAGATTTGGAATTGCCTTGGGGTGAGGGGTGCTGACACATTTACATTTACAGCATTTAGCAGACGCTTTTATCCAAAGCGACTTACAATTAGTACAGTTGTCAACAATTACATGGTGCTATTACATGGAGCAGGTAGGGGTTAGGCATCTTGCTCAAGGATGCTTACAGGAAGGCCGACTCTGGGGCTCGAACCCACGAAAGAAGTGGACACATGTGAGTCAAGCTGGTATATGCTTAGATAAGGTACTGAAATACCAAGCCGTTTATGTCGAGTCACAACACCTCTTCCAAGGGCTTGCACTTTCAATTTGGGAAACTTTCTTATTTCTTATTTTAACATTTGTCCTATTCGGCTTATTTAAGGCGTATTCATTATAATGGAGCCTATAATATTGATGGGCTGGATGACACACCCCTACACGCACACAAATCGCTTCTTTCTAACAGCAAATAGGTTACTTCAATGACCCTACAGTAGTGTTGCCCAAGAAAAAGAACACGATGTACCCTCGGTGGGTGAGAAATTTACATCACACAGCAAACAAAGTGACGATATCTCCCTTAGCCTATAGGCTACATTGTTTACTAAACACGGCTAAATCTGAACACTCTTTTACAGTGAGTTTCAACTGGTCTGTGTTTATACAGGCCTACCATACATCATCTTCGTGATGAAAAAAAAATGTCTTTTTAATTTCCTATGCGATCCGATCCTGCTGCCAGCTCTTTGCATTCAGAGCGGGGTTTATTTCACATAAATGTATAGTTTCGGGACAATGGATGACTATGGAGAACATTTTGTTCTTTTCTCGTGTCCGTAGCTGCCTTGCTAATGGCGAAAATAATGTGGGATAGCAATAATTGCACACATTATTAAAAAGACATTGATGTAGCCTCTGCTCAAGCTATGAAATAGACTAATTTAATATATTACATGCAGCTGTATAGTGGTCCTTGATGACCAATTACATTGTCTAATTTGGAGTAGTAAATGATAATATGGCTACCAGATTTGGAGGGCTGCAACACTTCCAAAATGTTTCTTCCTTTAATGAGACAAAACTCAAATAGTTGAGCTGCTCCAACAACCACCAATCACCTCCAGATACAATGAATACAAATAATAATGCAAGCAGCACGCCAAGTAGGGCCAATGAAATTCCCAAAATGACTTCCAAAACGGTTAAAAATTGACTTGTTGAATAGGATGCTTTTGACATGAAAGCATGCTGCACTGTTTTCTAGCAATGTCTAGTAGCCTATATAGTTCTCAATTGAGGAAATACCAACAACAAACACATTGTTGCGAATATTCAGACGGCAAAAAAAGTGTTGACTTTTGCTGCAACAGATTATTTGGAATTCAGTAATGTTAGTTTGTGCTTACCTGTGACTATGTTGGAGTTGCACTGTTTGAGACGCGTGAGGGTTAAAGCACCCGGTGTTCACGTTGAAGAATAGTCTATATAGGAAAGACGGCCCACTATAGATTCATGATGGGGGTGGAGCACATGGGAACATACAAGGCGAGCACTACGTGCATGAACCAAACAAGAACCTTGTCTTGAGAAACATGGCCCATATCTGGTTTAATAGCGTCTTTGTTTATATTTACTTACATTTACTTAATCATGATTGGCCTTTTACCCGATTCATATAGGCTAATGGAGCGGAACCTATAGTAGGCTATTGATGTGCACGTCATGGCTGGATGATACCCCCCCCATACGTGCACCTATAGGCTAGGCTAGGTTAGACTAGATTAGACCCCTTTATTCACAATTCGTTTTATGGTATCACGTCGTAGACTATATTGATTGTTATGGTAGCTATTAATCGATTAATGAGGGTCAAATGGTCTTATCGTTTTGGGTGTTACTCTCACTTTCTGTCTTTCATCTTCTGTCTGTACTATGTAGGCTACATATTTTACTACTAAATGTGGCATAAGTTTATAGATGTCAAGAGTTATTGTGGGTATTTTGTGTTGGTATTGGACAATAGCCCACCAACGAATGTGTCATGTCTCCCCCAATGCACGTGAACCCGTTGACCCAACAGCCAGTGGAGGTGCGCTAGCCTACTGTCGGTATTTTCGTAAGTTTCTAAAGTTCTCCCGACGATGCGGCCTACCTTGGTGGGTGAGAAATATATATCACGCAGAAAATAACCTAAACCTACCCGGTTTACTATAGGCTAGGCCTACTTCCAAATAATGACTCTGAACACTGGTTTCTAGTTCAGTGTAGCCAATATGTCTGCTACATCAGTTTCACGCAAATAGGCTTACTAAAACGATTTTTGTGCTATTAACATGCCGATCGGGGGTAATTTCAGAGCCTCTGAGTTTTTACATTTGATTACAGACTATCACCTATCACATGTGAGAAGGGGGCGGATTTCGAATTTAGACTTTCATCTAAAACTGCCGCGCTATCGAGACTAGAATTGTGTTTGTTGTAGAGACAGGTCTGGAGTAGCAGTGTATAGGCCTACGTAGTAGATAATTGCACGTCCAGTCACGCTAATATGTCAAAGGTTGAAGACTCATCATGTTGCCCTCACATACACACTT
The DNA here is from genome assembly GCA_025447815.1 of Percopsis transmontana. NCBI lineage: Eukaryota > Metazoa > Chordata > Actinopteri > Percopsiformes > Percopsidae > Percopsis > Percopsis transmontana. Next base: position 1,778 of record JAOEHI010004028.1, on the reverse strand, counting down.
TGAAAAGAGATCTGCCGCTACTGGATACGAAATTGCACTGAACGTTTTTCCTGCAGAATTTATTCGTGCTCCTGCAGCGTCGTCCTGTGGTGATAGGGTATATTGCATAGGATTCTGAGCCGAGGCCGATACAGAAAACATTTGATAGCCTACGTAGTCCTGATATCGGGTTATCATTTCCCCCAGAAGAGCCAGTATTTATTTTTTCCCCAAAAAATAAACATAAATTCAATTTCTATTCAAATTGGGTGTATGGAAAATTGTGCAAAGAAATACACAGGTAAATTGGCGGATCCTTCATTTCCTGTGGATGTTTGGCTAGTAATAAATCTTTACTGCATGTGCTCGATTGGAGTGCAACTAGCAGCGAATACTTACCTATATCAGGGCAGTATAGTCTAGTGGTCTAGGTGGATTTTGGGTTCGAGCAAGATGCCTAACCACTATCTGCTCCATGTAATTATAAGTCTCTTTGGATAAAAGCATCTGCTAAATGACCTAATTGTAATTGTTATTGTAATAAAAAAAATATTTTGGGGGACGCCTTTCAGGACACCTTACATTTAACAATTACATAAATATCAAAAGCAAAAGTGCAGTTCATATATAAACACAGATGGACAAATAGCCTAACAAGTGTAATAAGAAGAGGGAGGTTGGAAGGGGATAAGACTAGGGGGTTTATGAGGGACACGTGAGGAGGTTAGCGAATGAGATGACTGAGTCAGCATGTCGTATGTGCGGGGGGAATGTATTCCAGACCCTGGGTGCTGAGCAGTTGAAGGATCGGGCACCCATGGTGGAGAGGAAAGGAGCGGAATGGGGGGGGTGCCAAGTAGACCAGCAGAGGAACAGAGGGAGCATAGTCTTGGAGAAGGTCAAAGTGGTAGGTAGGTGCCAGTTTGTGGAGGGCTTTGTAGGTGAGAAGTGTCTTGAAGTGAATCCTGTATTGCACAGGGAGCCAATGTAGATGAGGATTGGAGTGATGTATTCAGTTGATCTGGTGCAGGTGAGGATTCTGGCAGCGGACTTCTGGGCCATTTGGAGTCAGTTGGTGAGTTTGGAGAGAATACCGGTGAGGGGAGTGTTGAAATAGTCCTATAACATAATAGTAATTATGAAAGTGATGTTCACATATTTTATCATTCAGACATATCTTTATGCCTCGATACCAATAGTACCAATACTCTATAGATCCATCACTCCATTATGCCACACAAACAAGCAAAGACATTTAAAAACATTTTATTCAAGAACATTTAAACCCATACGGGTCAAAAGCTTCTTTCACTGTTACAGAACAAAATGTTTTAATTAAAAGAACATTTCATCCAATGACCAAGTTCACATTGTACATAATCAGGATGTATTTTAACTGTTGACCTAATACAAGTTCTCCTTATTAATTATTTTCCTGTGATATTTTAAATGCAGATTTTATGTCAATGTACAGTGTTTCAAAACATTTGGTAAGCAATTCATTAATTATACATTAAAATACAAGGAGATAGTGGCAAAATCCTATTCTCCCCAAACTTTTTTAAGTAACACTTTAGCTGCCTTGTGATTTTTAAAATTAGACTTAAAATCAATGTAGGAAAATATCTGTATTATTCAGCAGTTAAAAAATTAGGCAAGTTAAAAATGTTACTTTAACATATGGGCAGCATTCTTTTTCAAAATGGCATAAAAATGGATATGAATGCGGGGGGGGGGGGGGGGGGGGGGGGGGGGGGGGGGGGGGGGGGGGGGGGGGGGGGGGGGGGGGGGGGGGGGGG
>JAOEHI010004026.1:0-10322 GCA_025447815.1 Percopsis transmontana | reverse complement strand
AGAAACTAATATATTAGGTTGTAGTACAGTAGGCTTGTTGATAGATAACTCGGCAACTAGGGTGGTTGCTTGCAGGCTGAATTCAAATCTCTTCATCAATGATACAGTTCCTGCTACCTGTGGCTTATCACAAAATGTTCTAACTTAAATTGGCGCATTGTGAAATTGCACTGCTGGTTATTCAACCTCTGGGCTGCCTGCCAAAAAGTTGTTTATAAGTCTACTGCTAGCTGGAACCCTGACTTACGGTATCAGGGTTTCTTTCTGGTAACTGTTTCATGTAGGCCTATGATTTACGTGAATAGAGAATTCAACTGCTGTGCAGCTAACATGAGAGCATAAGAATATTGCTATTTCCTTTTTCTATTGTGTACATACACAATGTGCAGATGTGTGACAAAGTAAAAACCAACATGAAGCGTCTCAGTAAGATGTTGGGCCTCCGCGATGCGCTAGAATAGCTTCTATGCGCCTTGGCATAAGGTCTACGAGTCTCTGGACATCTACTGGATAAATGGAACACCATTCTTCTAAAATATGTTCCCTCATTCTGTGTTTTGATGACGGTAGGGGAGAGCGCTGTAACACACCAGCCCACGGTGTGTAATTGGCTTGAGAGCTGGTGACTGCGATATAGCTTATTATTTACAAAATTTCATTCTCGTCAAAGCATTCGGTGAAACCTCGTGCTCTGTGCCACGTATCCGTAGACCAGTGTCACCATGTAATTGTAAGTCGCTTTGGATAAAAGCGTCTGCTAAAGACCTAATTGTAATTCACGAGCATCAACGAGTGCTTTCAACCAAACATTCCGACCCTTTTTACTAATGTCTTACCAGTGGAGCAGTCTTTGTGACTGGGGCTCCTGCATCGAGGTCAACTGGGCCTGCTCAGCATTTCATACAGGCCACAGAGCATGGCTGGATGCTGATTGTGTAAAGCAGTAAACATGCAAGGAAGCATCTGCATTTGTTATGTTTTTTCCTTTAATTTGCCGACCACCTCTATATTATTAATAATAATTTTTTTATAGCGCTTTTCTAAACACTCAAAGACGCTTTACAGTTTTAGATACAATCAGACAACACAAAACAGTCTAAACAGACAAGTTTATTTGATAATGGGAATGAGATGAAAATGAGGGAAAAACAGGGAGTCTTAACCAGAAAATGCAAGTTTGAAGAGGTGAGTTTTGAGGGCCTGTTTGAAGGATGGTAGTGTATATTGTGTGTGTGTGTGTATGTATATGTATATGTATGTATATGTGTATATGTATATGTATATGTACTGTAAATACAGAGTAGGTTTTCACCACTAAGTGACAGATGGGGAGTCTATTAGTTTTTCCTTTACAGGACTATTTTGTTTTAGACTAAACTACAATGGATGCAAAGTGATTATACTATATGCATACCTAATTGCAATGCAGTAATACAATCATGATACATCATTTCAGAACAGTCAGAACATCTGAGGACATGAGGTATGATTTTTATTTTCCCCTGGAAAGACACTGGCCAAAATAAGATATATTGCAGGTCCTTAATGCCTCTTGAGGACCAGTAATGCATCTAAGTCCTTCTCTGGCATTTATTCATTCAATGTGAGAGTCACACTATACAGAGTCCCATTATACAATAGTCATTGTAGTTTACACTCTAAGGACTTTGTTCCACAAACCTATAGAGTTGCAAAGTTTCCACGGGAAAACCCATGCCATAGTTTGTCCCTCCCTCAGATTTCAGTGTCTTGCAAAACCCGTTTGCCTCAGATGCAAAGTTTATCTGGAACTCCCCTTTCTCTGAGCTTTTCAGGAAACAAGATATTGTGAGACTGTATATATTAAGCCTCTTGTGTTCTGATTCATTTAAGCAACAGGTGACACATCCAACTTGCTTGGGTATTGACACACCAGCAGAGTGCAAACAGACGTCTGCGGAGTAAACCACCTTGTTTCTGAGCTTTTGTAGTGTTTCTGTGAGCGAAATATCTCAGGGCAACATGGTGGATCAACTTGTATTTAGCCAGGAAAACCTTGCACGGATACAGGCGGTGGAGAGTTTGTTTGGTCCGTCGGGGAAAACCCTGGTGGGGCCCGGCCGGCTTCTCGTCGGAGAGGGACGTTTGTTGAAGCTGGGCCGGCGGGGGCCACAAACCAAGGTGTTCTTCCTATTCAGTGACATCTTGGTTTACGGGAGCATCGTCCTACATGGCCGCTGGTACAAGAACCAACAGATGATCCCTTTAGGTGAGCAACACATTCCTTCAGTACCTTTGGACTGCAGCAGTCTATTTCTTTTAAGGCCTGTAGTTTCCTTTCAAAACATATGAATATTTATCCTAATATTTGACTGTGTGTTAACATGGAATCTGTTTTGTGTGAACACAGAGGACATTCAGCTAGAGGACCTGGAGGACGGTTTGAGAATGAAGAACCAGTGGCTGGTCCGTACGCCCCGCAAGTCCTTCTACGTCGGGGCCTCCTCGCGTGAGGAGAAGCTGGCCTGGATGAAGCACATCGAGGACTGCCGCACCAAGCGAATCCAGAACGCCCGTCTCCAGCCCGGCTCCACCTTCGCCGTGACCTGGGTCCCCGACCAGGCCTCGGCCATCTGCATGCGTTGCTCCGATAGGTTCAGCGCGACCCATCGGCGACACCACTGCAGACGGTGCGGCTTTGTGGTCTGCGCCGCCTGCTCAAAGTATCGCGCCGTGATTGGACACATCCATCCCAGCAAACCTTTGAGGGTCTGCCGGTTGTGTCACTCAAGCCTCCTTCGCATGGAGGAAGAAGCCGAAAAAAACGCCCGTCTGAGAGGGAACAGCTGCGGAAAAAACAGCTTAGAGGATGAAATGGCAGATGAGACGTTTGAAGAGGAGGTTGAGGACCCAATAGAGGTTCATGCTCCCAGTAGGTGGATGGACTTTTGAGGGATGCCCATCAAATCCCTACAAATGAATGAAAAAACTGTAAAATGTTCTTACGGAACATTATGTAATTATCAGTAGTTCCTTACAAAGAGTCTCCTTTTGGGATTTTGGCTCTAATGCATTGACACATTTAGGTCGCAGAATATGAACATTCCCAAACGAATGTAGTAAAAGCATGATTTTAATGCTTAAATTGTAGGATTCTTCACTGCAGAATAGGTCTATGTTTGAATGTACCATTATTACACTTTATTAGGTCTGTCAGGTTTGTTCATTTGATTTTAGCACATCATGAGTATTGTGTATTTCTACATTAGAAAAATATTTGCACTTTTAGACTTAATTACCAGAACAATTTCTGTATATACTGGATACTTTCTAGTGTATTCTAAAATTACTTGTATTTGTATCGATTTGTATGTAAATCATAATAATAAAATTCAGTTTAAAAAAAACGCATTGGTATAATGTCAGTGTTTCTTCAATTATGAGGAATGAAATCACCACATTTTAGCCATTGTCTTGTCAACAAATGTCTTTCTGTATTTTGGCTACTATATACTGTGTGTGTGTGTGTGTGTTTTCTCTTAGCTTTATAGTATTTCTCCTAGTTAAGTCCTGTTATAATTCCCTTTTCTGTAAAGATATGATTAGGCTTTGTGCTTTAACCATGGTTATCCACATCGCTAGTGTTCAGACTTCAGGTTAAACAAAGGGTTTTGAACTGGTTTACTAGAGCATATAGGATACTACTAACGACATAAATACAAATACAAATTAAGAATTTACACAATTAGGACTTTGGTCATTGGTGTTAGGTTATAACAACTAATGAACCCATGGCTATATACTTGATATTTGCTTACAATTAACAACCCCTATAAGCACGAAACATTAATCGCAGCACATGATAGGCTAGGCTCTGGTGTATTTCCACTGACATTTACCCTCATTCAAAGACACAAGACAAGGAAACACTTTATTTAGTAAACTAAGCAAAAGGCACTTTTCGTGACGTAGACAAAAAAGTACCCAGCTATCCAGGAAAATGTATACCCTAATCAGGGGAAAACTGGGTTTCTTCTTGTTTTAAATGTTCACATGAATGTAATTTCATGACAATTTCCACATTACCTAATTTTATCTATTATATATCCCCAGCTGAAAGATGTGGTGGAAAAATACCACAACTGTCTAACCTTAGGCCTAGTGTTAATATGCCCGTGTGCTTATCTTGACTGCATTTGGGTTACGCTTGAGCAACCTAGGTCACTCTGTTCAGCTTCTCAATAAAGGCGTGGATGGTTTGGGCTAACCAGTGGGTGTTTGGGCTAACCAGTTTTTCTTGGAGGCGGAGAGGAGTAGAGAGGCGGAATGCATTGTGTTGCACTATATAAGCATGCATGTGTTTTATTGAAGGTCGTTCATTCTATCTCACTGACAAGCACGGGATGACATTATGTACCCTTTTGCAAATTTAAAATTCCACAACTTAAGACTGACGTTAATTTCATACTCATTATACTGTATATTTTGCAAATGTAGACCTATAGTGTATATAGCTCTACATTTGTTTCAGAAATATTTATGTTACATTATCTACAGCAGTATATAGTTTAACTGAAAGCCTACAGTACCGTCACGTTCTATTCTCCAGCTAGCAATTGCAGAATATCTTGGTATAAAACCTTGTGGATTTTAGAAAGTCAGCAAGTTTTAGTCCTTAGTAGAGGAAACTTCCCACATGGCAGATGTGTCCACTTTTGAGGGCTGAAATAAATGTTAAGTTAATTAAAGTAAGTTGTGTGTGTGTAAGAACAACATGAATTTCTAATATTTTACTATTTCCTTGGTAATAGTTCTCTATTTATTGTTAGGTCATTTAACAGACACTTTTATCCAAAGTGACTTACAATTACATGGTGCTATTACATGGAGCAGGGGTGAGGCATATTGCTCAAGGATACTTACAGGTGGGCCAACTCTGGGCCTCAAACCCACAACCTTCTGGCTGGGAGTCCAACACCTAGACCACTAGACTGTCCTGCCCCCCATATTTAGATAATATGTCAAAGTAGTCAATGTCGTTTTTGCGTCTTTCCTTCCAGTTTTTTGGAAACCTAAGTGTTTTATAGTAAATATCCAACCAAAAACGTGACATCTACAAGGTTTTCTACTAATTGAGATCTCTTCACCATGTCTACAGGCCTAAATCCACTGAGTTTCTGCCACGTGATTGGCTAATTAGATATTTGCGTTAACGAGCAGTTGAAAAGTGTACCTAATGAAGTGGCTGGTGAGTGTAGCTCTACATTTGTTTCATGCAGAATGGTATATGTCCTTTTGTTTCAGAGATATTTATGTTACAGTATATACAGCAGTGTATAGTTTAACTGAAACCACCCAAACAACCTACAGTACTGTCACATTCTATTCTCTAGCTAGCAATTGCAGAATATCTTCTTTGGCTGAATATTTACTCTAAAACACTTAGGTTTCCAAAAAAACGGAAGGAAAGGGGAAAAAACGACATTGACGATTGAGAAACAAAAATTTTCAGGGTAACTTCCCATTTCATTTGAAGAAAAATTACATTGTCTTTTTGTAGCAATAAGCGCTTTATAGAAGCTCTCTGGAAGCGCCCTGGAAATGAGGTTGTAGGAAAAAATAAAATACGCATTTGGTGGACACAGGCCCTAAGAACTGGCACTCAGGGAGGAGCTGGCAGGATGTTACATGATTCCAGACATAAAGTGTGTAGTTTACATGGGTGTTTCCTCTATCTGATCAAACCCATTTCCATTGGGTTTGGCATTAGGATTATTCCCCTTGCTTCAATACATATTGATTATTTTGTATGTTTTTTGCTCACAATACTTATATACTAATATTCTGTGCATCCCTGCGCAAAACACCAAAGTGTCTTTGAGCAAGATACTTCAGTTTCACCTCACCTGCCTTCACCTATTATAGCGTAGTGTAAATAACGACGCAGCACATACTTAATCCACAAAAATTTATTTTCTACAATTCTCAGGATGGAAAAAACAGTTATACAGTGTTCAAGTGGTCTTTGCCCTTTAAACTTGATTACCCACACTTGGTTTGCAATTTGACTATCTTTCAAATATACCTCATATCTGTCCATGGCACATACAAAAATAGTAATCCTGATTAAGCTCGATATACTCTTATTAGAGGCAATGTGAGGGGGCTTCATTAGCAATTTCTAGAATTCTCTAGTCCTAATGTACATTAATGTGTGGATGTACAGTACATAAATCACAGCCTGTGTGTTGCAGTACGTTACGACATTTGTTTGCACTGATTACTGTGAGCACAAATACATTTGGCATACAAGTAAAATTCTTTCAGATGAAACCTAAAACAGGTTCTGCAAGTTTCTAAAATAATATTCTGGGCAAGTCTCCTCCTTTAAAACGCTAAGGGGACTTCAACTGGTGATCAGCAGTCTTTACAAAAGGTAGTCTGCAGCTATTCATTATCCACAATGACAAAACCTCTTCTACGTGAGATTATGTGGGGTATAAAAATGCTGTCCATGATGAAAGACGAGTTCCTAAAGCAACGAAATGTCAAGACAAGGTCACTGTGAGTGATTGCGCGGTACAATTAAAAAGGAGGGGTAGTGTGTAGCATCTGGCCACTGGGAGTGAGAGAGCGACGCAAAGGAGAGTCGCCCGCACCAAACTGACAGGATGGCCTCCCCCGGGGGGGGGGCATGTGAATGTGTGTGCATGTTCTTACAATTTGAACGGAAGTATTAATTTCTTAAAAGCAGGATTTTGTGGCGATCAGCAACTAAAGACTGATTCTGCTAAGGCATCACGCACGTTTGCAAATGTGGGAAACCCTGCACAAAAATGGGAGGTTTTAAATGCCTTGGTTATAATTGAAGTCACGCAACGATGCTAGATCTGACACACCACCCCTTTAAGCGGCGAATGTGTCTCTGTATTGCTGTCCTTTATGATTAGGCCTCGTGCATTGCCCCATGGGGAGGTGCCAAACGGCACTGAGGTTATCACAGATTACCAAATTAAAGCGGTAATGTGAAAGAGGTCATTATAGGCACTTCAACTAATTTAACTTCTATTTGTGAAAAACTCTACAGTCCTGCTTACAGACTTAGCCACTAAAACGAAGCCTCGTTTTAAATAAGTGTCCCGTTTTAAATAAGTGTCCCATTTTAAATAAGTGTCCCATTTTAAATAGCGGCTCATACATGGCCGTGCAGGGCAGACGGTGAAGAGTTCCACAGAAAACGCCTGGTGGCTCAGTCTCCGTATCGCACCTCGGCCCTCAGCTCTTTGGCGACGTAGTTCAGCAACGCAGCGGTGACCTGCTGTTGCAGCGTGGCGTTGCCCATCACCAGGGCAACAAGCTGGGCCACGTCGGTCCAGTCCAGGTTGCTCAGAATGGCCACGACGTCCGAGTAGAGCCTCTGCTTCTGGGCAGGCGGCAGCTCCATCAGAATCTGTGGAAGAGGCCGGAACTGACCGCTGGTCAGCCAACTGCCAAACAGGCCGCCCACAGCGCCACCTGGTGGAGAGTGAGCAACAGCCTGAAAGCAAATCAAGAATGTGTACTTATGTGGAGCTAGTGCCACCTTGTGGTGTAAAAGGGGAAATGCAGACAGGGCCTGACTTACCAACAAAGATCCCCGGGGGCCCACCAAGCAGCCCTCCTAGAAAAGCGGTTCCACCCGCCACCATCGCTCCTTTGGTAGAATTCTTCACTGCGACCTTTATTTGCTGATTGGCCGATACGTCGCAGCACAGACGCATGATGTCATCCATCCGTGGAGCCATCCCGGCAACAAGGGTCTGAGGCACCGGGAAGGAATAACAGGCTTTGAACGCTGAGGTCGCCCCGTTTTCCAAAACAAATAGGCTGGGCACCCTTGGGTAAAAGTTGGCACGTGGTACAATGGATAACATTTGGGTACAATTATGTCACACTCTCTAAAAGAAAGTGTTGTCTACATCAGGTGGCTGATATCTGACAGACAGCTCAACTGTCAACTGTAAAATAGAACGAGGAAATTAGAAAAGATTGGAAAATGTATTTATTTTGTTAAATATGTAGGCTACACACACACACCACCTCCAATATGAACATAAACGTATGGTACGCACACCATTATAATTGATGGTATACTATACTACAAGACCTGTGCTTGTATGTTGTTTTGCAAAAACTGTCAATAGACTGCTGATGAATTAGTGTTATTAGATTCTATCAGATTATTGTGACCAACACTAGATCATTCGTCGGTCCACGGGTGCCACCTATTGGTGGCTCAATTAATTTGTCAGAAGTCATATCAAAAGTGAAACAGTAAGATAATTCTTAGAAACTATAAATCGGCAACTACAAATGTTTAGGTTTACAACCGCAATATCAGAAACCTGTCCATTAATCGCTATTCAATTCGTAAAGCAGAATCCTATCCTACAGACTCATAGTTTTTAGAGATCATTATTCCATTCATCGCATAGTCGTATTTTTAACTTTGATCAGTGTATATTTTAGCCAGTTATTAGCCAATTGTTTTATTATGAATTTAACAGAGGACCCCCCCCCCCCTTGCTCCCTCGTGTATAATGGAGCCGTATAGCTACAGTAAACATTACTTTCCTTATCAGTCAGGCTTTCTCCATTATATTGAAACACCAGTGGTGATGTAACACTTACAACAGTTAGATTACATAACAACCCATCAGCGGAAAAGCAGAAGCACTTCTTACCGTCTGTTCTATGGCGTTGGTTAGTTATGATGAAATGTTGATGAAGTTGAGTCCACATAGAACTATAATTGGAATATTCCTGTTCTACTTCTTCTTCTTGTTCTTCTTCTGGCATCCTCAAGCTTGCATTACCGCCATCTTCTGGCGATGACTCAAACTCACATCTTTTCGCTAGATTGGTCTAATTTTTTTGTCTGATGATACTCCCTACGTCCAAACGAGTTTACCAAATAATTTTACGGTTTGTCGGTTTCCCCTTGCCTGGCTCCACCCGACCATTGCTATCTGCTCAGCTTTTGCTGAGAAATTAGCTATATAGGCTACAGTAAGCTATATTTTCACCAAGTGAAATTTGGGTCTGGTTAGGCTATTCAAGCTGAATCCTCCCAGCTCCTTCTTAACCACATAATCTGCATTTCTTCCTATCTTCCACATTTCCATGTCATCCGCAAACAAAGATCCCCAATTTCTACAGGTAGCCTACATTAATAAATACATCATCATCATGGAAAATAATAATTTGACCCCAATCACAATGAGGTCATTTAGCAGATGCTTTAATACAAAGTGACTTACATGCTGCTATTACATGGAGCAGATAGGGGTTTGGCATCTTCCTCAAGGATGCTTACAGGTAGGTCAACTCTGGGGCTTGAGCCCACGACCTTCCGGCTGGGAGTCCAACACCCAGGCCACTAGACTATCCTGCCCCCTGTCACATGTGACAGAAGGGCTCTGTGAGATTCCTATGTAGCCTAGCCTATAGGCCCTGGTAGAACCGAGGTACAACAGAAACAAAATATTATTTAGCCTACATTATATAAGCGTTGCAAAAACGTAGTTATAGGCTACCATATAGCCTACAGATAGGCTACTGTATATACATGTATGTAAATAAATAAACAATGATTAGGCCTACACTTTAAACAGAACACTTTTCAAAATATTAGATCATCAAAAAAAGCGCCTCGCAACAAAATGAAAACAATAGCAAAATATTAATAAAATAAAATAATAATAAAATTGCGAAAATATTTAAATAAAAATATATTTTTAAACAAAACATATGTAAATTAAATACTACGTTATAAGAAATAAATAAATTCATTATAACATACTTTAATATGTTACGGATAATTATTAGAGACGCAAGCTGCCCTGAGAGATTTACAGAGAAATTTTGCTTTGCGCAATTTATCTGACCACAAAACCCCCCTTTTGGATCACCTGAGCAGGTATGTACAGCTATAAAATGATATTTTCCATCAAGGAGTCAGTGATTACACGTTGCTGACTACGCTAGCTGATGATTAAGTTACGCTTTTTTTGGGGGCTGATGATAACACTTGGAGGTGTTAGCGTAGGCTATTTGCTTGCATAGGAAATCGTGTAGGCCTACATTTAACGGGCTGGCTATTTAGTAATAACATTGTCGTCACCAAATCATTAGTACGTTAGTAAGATGGAAATGCTACAGTTTACCAATGTAATCAATGTTTTTTATAATTTATTTAGATCCCCAATTTGCTAAAACAGTTGTTTGCTCTCCGGGGAACCATCACCTTATCGTGGTGGAGAGGTTTGTGTGTTCCTATGAACCTGAGGGCTGTGTTGTCTGGA
>JAOEHI010004025.1:0-10326 GCA_025447815.1 Percopsis transmontana | reverse complement strand
TGAAATATATCAGTCTGTGTGTAATGAATGAATATAATATCCAAGTTTCACTTTTTGAATGGAATTACTGAAATAAAATCAACTTTTGATGATATTCTAATTATATGACCAGGACCTGTAATGTCCCAGAGGTTCTCAATTGGATTCAGGTCTGGGGAACGTGAGGGCCAGTCAATGGCATCAATACCTTCGTCATCAAGGAACTGCCTACACACTCTGACCACATGCCTTTCCCAGACCATCACTGACCCACCGCCAAACCGGTCATGCTGGATGATGTTGCAGGTGGCATAACCACGGCAGCTCCAGACTCTTTCACATGCAAAACTAGAGAAGAATCAGTCAGAGCGAGAAATTGTCTGTGGCCACTACCTGCAAAACCATTCCCTTTTTGGGGTTTGTCCTGCTGTTGCCTCTCCAGTGCACCTGTTGTCACTTTCATTTGCACCAAAACAGGTGACATTGATTAATAATCGCTTATGCTTCATTACTGGACAGACGGATATTCCTGAAGTTTAATTGACTTGGTGTTATATTGTGATGATAACGTTTTCACTTAATTTTTTCTTTGAGCAGTGTACTATGTTTACATATTCGTTATTTGCACAGATGTATTTTGTTAAATAGGAAAGGAAAACCTTTTGTCTGTTATTGTGTTAAACAATTGAAGCGGTATTCTCAGAGATGTGCATATTTTTATTAGATATATTTTATAAAGATTTCCCATTCATATTTGATATTTTCAAAGCTGTGTATCTTGTTCAGCAGGAACGGAAAACCTGTGTTTAATCTTTAAATCAGTCCGTTATCATGTTAATAACTGAAGTAGTATTGTTAGAGATTTTACTTTTATATATACACACAGTATTTATATAATTTTTCATTTTGATATTTACACAGCTGTGTATTGTCAAACAGGGAGAAGAACCCTGTATTTGCACTTTATTTTGATCAAAGTCTTATAAATAAAAGGTCTTTGTAACATCTCACGTTAGTGTTAGTTTAACCCACGTAAAAAAAAAAAAAATGTAGATGTAGATACATATTTTACATCGCCATTCAGCCCAAAAATATCGAGATATGACTTTTGGTCCATATCGTCCAGGCCTGATATGAAGCAGGGATTCCCTTTGAATTACAAAAAAACGACCTTGGTCCTCTAGTATCACTAAAGGGGCATATAATCAAAGCATCGGGAAAGGCAGCGAAACGAACCAAGAAGTCTGCATTTCTCTGCTTCATTTAAGCCAAATTTTAAACAGAATGTCCCCAGGCGTGTACACTTGCCACGTAGTGCTGTAGTCATGTCTCACCCCACGAGACTACCTGGCTAATAACCACTTTCGTAAAATGTCCAACATTTCACATACTCGTAATTGTCAGTCTGCTTTAATCGTAGGATTTTCAAACTAGGACATGGACTAGGAGGTACAGTATATATATGTGTCTGTTTTCAAGGTAAAGCAGTAGGTTTGCTAGCAACACGAATAACAAGCTAACCAGGTACATTAGGCAGACGAGTCTCACCGTCTTCATCGCTGCTGTCTGGCTGGGGATTCTTAATCCTTCGCCTCCTCTTCTTCTCCTTCTCCTCCTCCTCGCTGTCGGAGGCCTCCACACGTTTGCTTTTGCTTCAGACACAAACAGACAGTATCCATTACCAACATTTAATAAGCCTTTATTAACAGATCTCCAATCTAAAATTAGACATCTAGGTGTCTAATTTTAGAGAGGTTTTATAGAAAAGAAAAGATAAAAGTGTATGAATTAGTCAGCCCCCACAGGTGGAAATGGTGGCCCCGTCCCCTCAGAATGTAGCGCTAACTTTGTTCTGATACAATGGAGTTGATAGGGATAACATATTATTCTAGTTGTGTTTCTAAACATAAACAGTGAGCTGGGGAGGAAATTTGGGGTCCTGGAGGCACCATCAGTGTCCCTTTAATCATTACTTTGGTTGTTGCAAGTTATCAATTTATTAATAAATCCTCAGTATTGGGAGTAAGCCGCTTCTGTTGTGGCCAAATAACCAAGTTCATCATAATTTCAAACTTGAGTCATAAATTAATGACATACTGTACACAGTACAAAATTCAGCCATACATTTACAGTTGTGTAGGGAACACACACACACACCTCCGTGCATCTCTCTTCACGGCCTCCTGGGGTAGCAAGGGGCTTGAGGGTCTCTGCTCAAGGGAGGAAGAGGATGGTCTTTCTTCCTCCTCCAGACTCTCTGATGTCAGCAAAGTTTCTTTAATAACACACACTGAGGACATTTCGTCAGATTTCTAGAACTGAGTCTAAATAATCTCACTGTAAATATTTTTTTTATAATATAACATGACATCTATATACTACATAACTAAACTGTTCAAAAAAAATTAAGGGAACACATCATAATCACAGTATAACACCAAGTCAACTAAACTTCAGGGATATCAATCTGTTCACTTAGGAACCATAAGCAATTGTGAATCAATGTCACCAGTGCAAATGAAAGTGATGCACTTGAGAGGCAACACCAAGACAACCCCCAAAAAGCGAATGGTTTTGCAGGAGGTGGCCACAGACAATTGAGTGGCCACCCACTGCAAAACAATTTCCTTTTTGAGGGAACTTGCTGTTGCCTCACCAGTAGTGTAAATTATTTACTCACTTGTTGCCTGTGTGCCAAAGAAGTTGCTCATTTGGTTTGTCTTTCTACATGGTTTGTTTTTTGGGGCTTCAGCCTGGAATATAACAGATACATTATTATTTAAACCATCCCAGCTGTACATTTTGCACCACAAGATGGCAAAGGTGGATGTAGTGGTTTGGAAAAACACTGGTTTAAAGGCATATTTGCATAACTCTAGGCAGGCTCTCTTCAGCAACATGACATTATACAGCCTCTATAGCTACAGTATATGACACACACACACACACACACACTAGGTGGCTCCAGTTTGACCTCTTTATTGCCCTCCTGGGTTTTGGGGGCAGGCTTATTTGCAAACATTTCCATGATGCCTTTGGGGGGCTTGGCAGACGGTTTGGAGGGATGACGGTTAATATCAGGCTTGGTGCTTTGAAGTTTTGGGGTCGCATGCTCCGTGCTCTCTCTGGTCAGGTGCACTTCCACTGAAGACATGGGCACCGCATTGGCACAGTGAATGGCACTATACCTGCCAACCAATCAAAGAATTATAGGAGAGAATGACAGACTTCTAATCACTCGAATATAATGTCTGTATGCTTAGAAGTAGACAGAAGACTAATTAAGAGATAAGGGCATTATTAGAAGACATTATATACTTGCTGCAGTTTTTCATGTTGTCCTTGACAGCGTCATAGTCCACACTGTAAAGAGGAGCACTGTCTTTCAGTGCAGCTTTTTGGACACTGTACACGTGCACACTGACGGTCACCTGCATCCTGGACTTAACATCTGGAACAAACATCAAATTCACATGGCATCATTTTCATTTTCATAACAAATATGGTTGTAATGCATGTTCAAACAGCCTTAATCAAACCCAATTATGAAAAATAGTACACCTTACTAAATAATAAACACTTTTGTGCTTCAGCCAAAATGGGGACAGATTTTTATCCAAAACTATAAGACGATAAGATGATAAGACTGCTGCGATAAATGTTTTGCAATAAACGGTGCTGGTACTGTACTGGACACCTCCCAGTGTGAACATACCCTCCAGCTGTTCCTCCCTGACCACAGACACCTTGTGACTCTGAAAAGAAAGTGTGGAAGACATGAGCACAGTGTGTAAACAGGTTCAGAATAAGGCCTGTTGATTGGCTGTTCCTACCGCGTGGCCGTTCTCTACACACTTGCCAGACACCAGATAAGTGGCGTGGAGCTGAGCTGAGCTCTCTTTCCTCTTGTGATCCAGATAATGAAAGAGCATTCTGTACAAACACACTATTAATCACCATATCAACTTCTTTTGTTGCTTACAAAAAGGTATAATTTTAAGACTGTTGGTTTCAGACTCAACAGTCTAGAAATTAGAAGAAACACAATAAAACAAAGTCAAGGTGAGTGAGGCAATAGCTTTCTATATTATTCATTCTTCTACAAGGGATAGTAGAGCTGTAATATAAACGCATTTCATTACAGATAGAAGAAATCAGCGGCAGTACGTACCACTGTTACCAAATTATTAAAACAAACAGTACACTTACTGTTTAGCTATGTTGACATGGACACCGAGAGTATGACTCAGCCATTTATATGTCACCTGTCAAACAACATCCTATTAGTAAAAAGTTAGGAGATACGCATTTTATTAATCTAAATGACTACAAGCAATTCCTATTATTGTCCATTGTATTCTTTATTGCTGCTAGCCAATTATGATGGCTAATCTATAACAATAAAGTCCACATATCATATCATATCATTATTATTATATAGGCCAAATTCATAGACATTAGAGATTGTCCATGCTACACAACGGACTAGTTATCTGTTAACTGGTCAGATCATAATTTCAGATTAAACACGTCAACTAACCCAACAAGAGGCTATTTCTAAACCCAGTGTTAACTTACGACTTTGTTGTGATCGTTGACAAATTCGTCGATATTGTCCAAATAAAGTTCATCCATGGTCTAATGTGCGTCCAGGACGTTTCTACCTGCGCGGGAAATGACTTAATTTACTTCCTGTCGTTAGTCACGTGTGTGGATGCTTGCTGTAGCATAGTAGAGCGGTAGAGCCTGCCCTCTGTCTGCCATCCATCGCTACAGTAATATCACAAACTACGTTATAAACATATTTATTTAATTAAAATACTTACATAAATACTGTGTGATTGTACAATTTGTACAAAAACTTAAGTATAGAACAATGTAAATATAATTAAATTCTCTGTTAAGTTATTAGAAACTTTAGTAATTCATATTTTTGTTATTTGTTATGTTATTTGTTTGTTATGTAATGTCCATAATGAGAAGAAAGACAATTCATTTTCTAAACGTGAAAAAACTAAACAGGGCTATGGTTTATTCAGAGTTCGTTGCATAGATCAAGCATGTGCAATATAACTATTTAGGAATAGTCATGTAATGACAGAAATGGGGCAATTTAAAACTGCAATGGTGCTCTGAATGCCAAATGGCTATCCTAGAGTTAAACAGTTGTCTATTGAACTCCATTATGAGTGAAAATCATCAGCAAAAGCAGTACGTTAAACACTAAAGCTATAAGGTTACATGAGAAACAGTATTTTAATAAGAACTGGGACTGGGTTGAAGAATGTGAACCTTTCCTTCAAATTAGTTTGATCTCCAAGCAGCAGCTGATATTCTGCTGGTTCACCAGCAGTCTCGGGCTCTAGTGGCTCCTCTGTAAGTGTCTCTGGGGTTTTCTGCCACCAAGAGATGGCCTGGTCGGAACCTCCAGAGCGCGCTCTGGTTTCCTTACTGCTCCCTCTGGAGGAGATAAGATAGGCCTGTCTCCCTCTCTCCTTATAGTTGTGATCAGAGCTCTCAGATGTTCCTTATCCTTACCAGTCCTCATCTTCAGTGAGAGCAGATGTAGCTGATCAATCAGAATACATTTAGATCTTCATCTTCATCTCCACCAGAAAACACACTAAGCCTGACCTTAGCTTTATGAGCTGCAGGTAGGTAGGTGCTTCCAGTTAATTTATCTGATTAGACCGAACTTCTCAGTACATTGGGCATGTACAGACCCTGCTTGATTGACACATGATTCTCCTATATCAGTTTTGTTGCACCTAATCTGTGTATGTGTGGAGGATATACAGTATAATACAGCATTTATCTATATTATCACTGGCAGCAAAAGACCAAAATTTTCTTTGTACAGTTCCTGCTGGCTGCAGACTGCACATTATCACCAATAAGTAGTGCATGAGACCGTGGCTATTCTAGATGTTAATTTCAGCTACTCAGACCCAGTAGGGAGACATCTTGACTAGAGTCTGCATGCAACCAAAAAGTAAAGACTATCGGTGAGTGACACTGTCATCCTAAAACTCAATGTAACCAGGGTGTCTTAACCCCAGACTGATATTATGTTACTGTTCCTTTAAATGAAATTGGTAGTTGATACATTCTGCCTTGGCGCACAGAAAGCGATTAGAGTAGCCACCTGTCCGATCACGCAATCGCTGATTATGCTTAGCCTGAAAAAAATGAAAAAACTAGCATTGGTCTCACAAACTTTTCTGTGGTTAGTCCGATAGTTTAAGTTGAATATTGAACGAGGTAATCGATAAACGCGACTTTGCCTGAAGATGCTTTGATATCCTGGTGAGTTGATGGTTACAACGCAACACGTTACCTTGGCATGTAAATTATATTAGCGAAGGAAGCAAGCAGGTGTAAATTGGAAACGGGGCCTGTACTTCCAAGAAAAAAAGTCAGGATATGCTTAGAGGATGATATTAATGTATGTGATTGTGTTGTGTTGAGTTGCGTGCAGCCGCTAGAAAGTGTGGAAATAAATATTTTCTGGTCTATTATTTTATAGCAGCTAGCTTAAAGTGTTTAGTAATATCAATTGTTTGTAATTAATAAAGAACAAATATGTATTTCTTATTTGTGTTTAGTTAGAAGAATTCTGTTATGGGTTAGAGTCTGGATGGACATGAATGAATACAGTGTGAGTCTGTGATTACAATAGGATAGGTAATTGCAGTCAGGAGACCCCCACGGCGGTGGAGACCCCCACAGCGGTGGAGACCCGGAGAGGAATGCCATCACATGAGATCACATGCGATCACACTGCGGGGGTCAGCAGTAAGGGAGTGGAGACTTCCAGCCAATAAGAGACTGCCACCACCTTCACATGAGATAAAGCAACTCCTTATATAGAAAATATAGGTTGATCAGTTTCCACGCCCTCCTGAGACTATATAATGTGTGGGTCAAGCATAGGGAGTCAGACTTCTTGACCTGACTGGTGACTGTTATTGGTTAGTGAATGAAGGCCCAGAGCTCTGATTTGTATATTTATCTTTAATTAAAGCTGATTTTATAGACTTGGACACATAGTTTCCTCCTAATTTCAACTCCATAAAAGAACATGCGGAACTGGCGCATATAGGCGCAGATTCCGACAAAAGGTAATGTACTGCACGGGGGGTTGAGACGAGCATAATTGCTCATGCAGCATGTAAACCATCTATAGAGGCCTATTAGCAGCGGTGTTTTTTCCCTAATTATTATGTGTATCTAAAGGGCACTGTATGCCACAGACTAAGTTAAAAGTGTGTTAGTTGAGAAGTTCATGTTAAACTTATGGCTATTGAAGTATACTGTGCATTGCATTATTGCCCACAATTGTTCTGTTAATGAATGAAATGTAAAGCAGGAATTACTGTATATTGAACATAGATCCAAATGTATACTTATGACAGACTTTTAATTGGTAACTGTCCTGCCATGTGTGTAGGCTGTTTTTTTTGTAGAGCTTTTTTTAAGTTGGAACCCGACTCTTTCGTCTTATCTGCCGTCATTCGCTATTTCCCAACCTGGGAAATAGCACCATCTCAACTCATCTAACATCGGTCATCATTCTGGAACGTCTTGTTGGACATTCAATGAAAAAAGGGGTGGTAGGACCTTTGAGTGCACTCATTTGATTTTTGTTTTATTTGGTTGGTTGTATTTTATTATATATATATATTTTGAAATTGAATGTTTCCTGAGATCTCAGGAGCTGAGGACATCGATCACAAAAGTCCCATAGCAATGACCCATGATGTGAAGACGAGGCAAGAACTAAAGCCCCTGAAGGCAGGAATGGGCTCAATTCCAGCATTCATCCTGGTCTTGTAGGCCCCCGCTGTGTCTCTACCATCTCCAGACATAAGTTGTGAATCTATTCTTGATAAGGGATCCCAAGTCACCATTATTTCGGAAACCTTCCATTCCAGACATTTGGCATTCTTTCCTTTTCAGCCCATCTATGATCTGCTTGAGGTCGAAGGAGCTGGGGGTCAATCTGTACCCTATCTTGGCTATATTGAAGTTCTTCTGACTTTCCCTGACAGCATGACTGGCGCAGAGGAACAGTTTACTGTCCTTGCCCTCATTGTCCCAGAGTGTCACTATAACAGTAAGGTTCCCGTGTTAGTTGGCTCAGACGTTTTCCTGCAGCTCTACCAGCATGTAGTAGACCGTGACAGACCAACATTCTTGCAGACAGTTTTGCATTACTTCTCTGGCATGTTGCCCAATTACATGATGGTAAAACCAAAGCTTGCCCTGTGAAGCTGCATGGGAGAAACCCCATCACTATTCCAGCAAGGCAGAAAATGTGTGTCTTTGGGGATGTGTAAAGATCTGTGTGCGATGATCGAGAGTAAGCGCGAGCCAGAGGAACACACACAGGCGGAATTGCGGGTGCAACGCTTAACAGCGTAGGTTTAATAAAAAGGAACACAGACGTACAAGGCATAAGCCAAAACAATGACCAACACCACATTGTGCTGTTGGTCCAACTTAAATAGTCCACCTAATTCCCCTAAGTGGGTGCACCTGTGGGGCTAATCATCCCCCAGGTGCACACTGGGGAAGGGAGCCATGGAGCGCGCATGGCACTCTGTGCGCCGATCGTGACAGGATGTTAGAGTAGGGAAAGCTAGCCTACACACCTCCTTCATTCTTGAACCACACAAGTCTTCTCCCCTGCCTGGTGGGTTATTCTTGGAATGTGCACTAATGAACTGCCACTGCAAGGCCTCAAGTAAGATCCTGTGGTTCTCAAAAATATTACAGACCACAGTGTAATTCTGCCTCCGACGTGTGTCAATGGCGAAGTATCTGCTGCTCAGAGAGTAACACCTCTGAATTCCAATCAGTCTCAGCCCACCCATTCTGAGTTCCTGCCCGTGTGGAAAATTCCATTTTCTGGTGCTGGATGACTGTTTCACACAAAAAACCCTCTATCTTGAGTATATTACATACAATCAATGAGATATACATACCATTTTAATCAGAAGGACCAGTTCTATAAAATGGTGTAAAATACATATGGTAATCTTGATTCAGTTATGAAATATTTTAAAATCCTCTCCAAATGTATAGCCCAAAAAATCGTCAACATTTCATTTCATTAACAAACAGGTGGATTCTTTGTATATTTCTCTACGAGATAAAGAAAAGTGTATGAAATACTCAGCATTTTATGTGTTATCTAACAAAAAAAACTGAATGGGAATATCCTTAACTGTTCAAAAGTTATGATATATTAGGTGATCAGTGTAAAAAAAATACAGAAACCGTGATTTAGAATGTTTGTCGGAATTCCTCTCCAAACACAGTCTTTCTCACCAAAACATAAACGTATACATGAAAACTGATAATAAAGACAGACACAATGGTTTACATTTATTTAGTCTATTTATTCATTTATATAATATGTAAAAGTCATATTATATAAGTCAATAAGCATGATATAACAGGGGCATAAAAACCGAAAACCTTGATTAATGTAGCGTAGCCATGCTAATTTTATGTTTATTGACAGGGAATGCTCATCAGCTGGCCAAAGTCTACAGGTGGTGATTGATGTGATTCCACCACCAGCTGATTGGGGCCGCTGCTGTTTTGTCTCCACTGCTAAATGCTGCTAATTGTATAGCTTTCTCTGCTGATAACTACACAGCCTATTCTCTGCTGCTTTGCCTACAGAGCCTTGTCTGCTGCTGTGCCTCGGCTGATAACTACACAGCGTGTCGCTACGGCTTGGCATTGTTGTTGCTGGCTTTTGGTGTGCATGGTGAATTGCCAACACCAGACTTTTAACTTGTTTATTCCTCTAATTTTAACCAACTGACTGGAATTTATCATTTAGTTTGTATTATTGTTTTTTTTTTTTTACTTTATTGTTTTGATCAAGTAAACTGTTTTTGTTTATTTTATTGTTTCGGTTAACCTGATTTTGTGAATTATTTCCTGTTTTGTTGTACATTTTTGAGATTAATTTTGTTGTAACTTCCTTTTTGTTTGTCCTTTTCAGTGGCTACAGGCTGGTGGTGGTGCTGGTGACGTGGGTGGTGTTGATCTTCCTTTTTGTGTGCCGTGTTAATTTGGATTTGGTGATCTCACTGTGTGTCTGGGTGAACCCTTTTTCTTTAATTTAGTTTTATTAGTTTATTAGTTCTCCTTCCCCTTCACCTGCCCAGGAAGGGAGACTATTGTATTATTCTGGGTGACACAGGAAGCGCATCCGTAAGTGTCTTCTAAGTTGGCACTAGATCTGTCTCTCACAAATACTATCTTAGAAAACCAACGGACAGTTTCAGTAACTTGTTAATGTTAGATGTTATTTGAGTGATAAACTAT
>JAOEHI010004024.1:7500-10327 GCA_025447815.1 Percopsis transmontana | reverse complement strand
AGAGAGAGAGAGAGAGAGAGAGAGAGAGAGAGAGAGAGAGAGAGAGAGAGAGAGAGAGAGAGAGAGAGAGAGATCGGTTGGTATTGCTGTCCAGGCGACGGTGTCCATGTCTTGTCTGTGGCCGTGTCTTGTGTCTGAATGCACGTTGACGGACAGACCAAGGCTGCACACACGGAACCAGGTAGGCTCAACTTCTGCTTTTGCTCGTTCGCTCTAAAGTTTAGACAAAGTCTGGAACTGTTCCTCAGAAAACAAGCATTTTCTTCTCAAACTTCCAGACCCTGTCCAAACTTTACATTGCTGTTGATTGGAATAAAAGAACAGAAGAATATTGTCACACTGTGGATCTGATTTCCACATAGGTCAGTTAGATAAGAGGCGAGTACAGTGATTCGCCTAGATGTCTTCCTGTAGTTCCATTCAAGTTGACCTTTCCTTGACTCTGATTGGCTCAGGGTCACTGATACAGTATCACCGTAGTGTCAACATGCATTATGTGGCCTGCATCGCACTGTTTACCTTCTAAAGGTCAGGCGAGTCCTTGTTATTGCTGGAGAGGGATCAATGAAAATCCAATTAGTCACTAAGAGCACAGTAGGGCTGGCTTGTTTCCTAAAGGTGACAAAGACACTTCATATGAAGGATCTAACGTCTTTTAATGGCCATCTTTAATGTTCTCAAGGACTTTACAGCCAGTTGTCATTAACCATTAATATCTGGGGGACATTTATTTCATATTCGAATGCCTTTTACAGGCAGCATTGTGACCTTTCACGGTCTTGGCTGATTCACATACGGGCAGCAGTTCAGCAGTTAAGTCTTGATCAGCTAGTTTTGGAGACTCTAGCAGTTCTGTGCCTACTGTACATACTGTACGCACACCCTGTGTGCATGTGTGTGAATACAACAGTTGAGAGACGTAGCGCTATAGTTCAGTCACATGACTGAAGAGCCATAACCTTTAAATATATGACAAGGACACGCCCTCTCCTCTCCTGATTGGAGTGCTGCTATTTGACACCCCCCCCCCCCCCCCCCACCCAAGCCTAATTTAAGTCCTGTCACTCCAAACAGAAGGCCCAACAGCTTGTGAACTGGATCAGGTTTATTCCACGTACGTTTCTCCACACCCACACAAGCTAGGCGGAGGTGAGTTGACCTCGCTGAGGGAACCTTTAACGCACACTTCCTGCTCCCCCGGGACACACAGGAAACACATTGTGGAGGTCACAGGGTCTTTTCTCAGACTGGCAGGCGGGTTCAAGCTGACACGGCAGCCACGTTTCTCCAGCATGTCGTGCTCGTACATGCTGCTGCTGCAAGCTAGTCTCAGTGGCACGCCTTAGTGGCACCAAAGTAAAAAGACATAAACACGGTGGAAAAAACACATTGCATTTAAAGAATCTGTGCATCATGTCACGTACTCTCGGTGGGTCCAAATCCCCCCCCCACCCCCCCCCCCCGGTGACAGCCACCGTTCTACACATTCCTATTTGTTCAAATCGCCTTCAAACCCTTCATGTGCCGTTTGCTGAGTGGTCGTCACGTCATGTGAGATCTCTGGAATAGCTTCCACTGAGGCTGACAGATGGGGGTGCACACAGCTCCTAAACATAGCGCGCTATGCGGGGCCAGCGCTATACATAGACGCAGAGCTGAGCTACTTTTTTCCATTCAGAACTTGACTTGACAACGATTTGACAACTAATATTTATAATAAACCCTTTTTAACGGCGGTCTAAACAGTGCTCAAGTGAAGCTCGAATAATGCGCCTATTGGTGACCCTGAGGGTGTTAGGATAAGTTTGTGGAGTTAAAGTCACACTCCTTGATCCTGTTGCAGAGCCCCCAGAGACCAGAATTTCCGCCACAGTGTGGGTAGCTGCAGGGGGAGGGGTGGTGAAGGGTGTGAGCCTAGGAGTGCTGCGGCGGGAAGGAGTAGAGAGGAATGCAACACTTCTCTCCAATTTACTCTCTACACTTTGTTATTGCGCTCTGTGAGTTATCTCCGTCCCTGCAGCCTACACACATCTAACCAATCAGGAGAGGGGAGCAGGGCGCAGCGCTCCAATCACTGGTGGGGGGCGCTTGTTTGGATTTAAGAACCCTTGCTTGTTCATGTGGTAACCAGACTTACTGAACCTTTAATGAACGTCTCAACCTACGTCATTCACTGCAGCTCCAGCCTGCACACTGGAGGGAACCGGCCCAGTCGAGTCCAGCAGGGAGGAGGACGGGATGAGAGGGACCGGGCTGAACCCAAGCCTCCCTGCCCCGCCCCTGGCCCAGGATGATGCTCCCCCTGGGGCTCTAGCTCCCTGGACCAGCGAGAGCCTGCTGGCAGAGTCCTGGTCCACCGTGGGGGACCTGGAGGACCGGGAGGACGGCAGCGACGGCGGGGCCGCTACCGGAGAGGAGAACGCCTCGCCGCTCTCCGACATGGTCCGGCTGGAGGAGGAGATGGAGGAGGAGATGGAGGACGAGGAGGAGGAGCTGCAGACCAGCACACTGAGCATGCTGGGAGGTGAGAGGGAGCTAGCCGAGCTCCGAGAGGGCGAAGAGGAGGAGGAGGAGGAGGAGGAGGCAGAGGAGATCCAGGCCCCGGAGGCGGAGGAGCTCCTGGTGTCGTCGGAGGAGCCGCGGGCGGCGCGGGAGTTCCGCCAGGTGGTGCCCCCCATGGCCCTGCCCCCCCTGCCCGTGGTCAAGCTCCACCCCCCTTCCGCCACCTCCACCCCGGTCCCCTCCGCCTCCGAGACGGAGGTGTTCTCCAAGCGGGAGCTCCTCCCCCCTCCCATCCTGCCATCGGCCGCGGCAGGGGCTCCTCTCG
>JAOEHI010004024.1:0-2500 GCA_025447815.1 Percopsis transmontana | reverse complement strand
ACATTTAAATCATGCAGCCAGTCCACGATTTCATATGACCCACAGTGAGCAGGTATTGTTCGTCCATATATATACAGTACTTACAGTATATGCAGTATATATACAAGTTCACATGCCTGGCCTGAAGCACTGACCTTCATCCTGACAGACCCGAGTGACTCTCAAACAAGATGGTGAGTTATCGACACTTTTACGAAGCATTGATTAGAGGTGGAAACTGACTGCTACATTTATTTCCACATTATCAATCAAATGTGCGCAAGGGGTCCATTTTATACATTAACATTTAGAAATTATAATAAATAATAATATTTCCACAATATATTAAATAACTGTATTCAGCTTCTGCACGCTGGTACAAAGTGCTTCATAAAAACGGAGTAATAACAGAAAAGTACAGTAGATTTAATGAAACACACTGTAAAAAAAATAATACACAAAACTATATGAAAAAATAAAAAAATATAAAATATAAAGGTTTGATAAGAGGAAACTAAACAGGTATGATTTATGATAAATACGTGTGAGGAAGAGATTTAAAAGATTTGCATGCAATCGTGTATGTGTACGTGTGTGTGTGTGTGTGTGTGTGTGTGTGTGTGTGTGTGTGTGTGCATGAGTGTCAAAATCCCAGAGCTCCCCGGACAACGACATCAACCAGCATATCCAGGACGCGATCGATGTGATTCAACAGCACTCGGATGTGTCCTATTACAACCCAGGTACGCAGAGTAACTACAAGCTAGTCACATTTAATAGGCGTACATTTACATTCTTCGGCATTTCAAAAATAATCTGTAAATTTAAATCTGTAATTTATTGACCAGTTAAGTTTTTTTCTCAGCAGAACACACATCTGACCATGAAAAGAAATTAAGAGACCACTACACATTTTGTAAAATACAATATATATATATATATATATATATATATATACATAATTGTATGTATATTTAATATATTTATATATATATACAGTCTATAAATATATTAAATATACATAAAATTATGTGTATATATATATATCTATATATCTATAATAATTATTTAATATATATAATTATATATTTTTATTTTTTTAATGCAGTGGTCTCTTAATTTTCTCTATATATATATACTTTACTAATAATGTGCTTGATATTGACTTGAGCGGAAACATGTGTGGCCAGTCTTGTATTTCTACTGCGCTCCTCTCCCTTCAGAGTACAAATACTACGAGACCCTGGTGCCCCCACAGGCACCCCTGTGTCAGATCTCCTGTTGCCTGGTGACGAATCAGCCCGACGTGACAGGACACATGTACGACTGGAGCGACTCGGCTGTGAGTACACAGTCCTACAGCTATATAGATATACAGTATAAATAGACAGTTATAGTTATAGATAATTATCTCGACAGTTATAGATATAGAGATGTACAGATAGTTATATAGACAGTTCAATATATCGAGCGGTATAGATAAGGAGAGATACGTGGTTTGACCATGGTTTAACCAGATGTGGTTTAACCATCAACATCTGTGCTCCAGCAACAGGCCTGGTCTCACATGCTGCCCGACGTTGCCGTGGGAACCCCCGTGGAGCCTCAGAGCTTCTACCCCATCCTGCCCCAGCAGAGGAACGGCAAAGGTAAGTGCTCACCGCGTGCGGCGGTGGAGGCTGTCTCTCACCGCCCGTGCTTTTCCAGTGATGTTAGCACTGCACTGTGAAGACCTGGATCATTGCACAAACAGGCTTAACATACAAGTTGAAGGGAACCAGTTGGGTTGAGCAGTAAATGCTTTTTAACATGTACATTTTTTACAGTTTAACAGTGTCTCCTTTTCCCTGACGTTTGTTTCATGTAGTCAACGCAGACCTATTCAGAAGAAGTTATGACTTGATAAACCTGTTGCATTTGTGATCGAATGTAACTAAAGTTAAAGTCTATTGGGTGCTATTGTCTCCGTGGCGACCAGGGCGCAAGAAGCTGCGTCTGTACGAGTACCTGCACGAGGCCCTCAGCGACCCCGGCATGGGCGACTCCATCCAGTGGACGGACAGCAGCAGCGGCGTCTTCCACTTCATCTCCAAGAACAAGGAGAAGCTGGCAGAGTGCTGGGGCCAGCGCAAGGGCAACCGCAAGACCATGACCTACCAGAAGATGGCGCGCGCCCTGCGCAACTACAGCCGCACCGGTGAGATCATCAAGGTGCGACGCAAGCTCACCTACCAGTTCAACCCCAAGATCCTGCAGATGCTCGCCGGCAGCCCGGCACGGCACCCGGCGCAGGAGGCGGCGCGCGGGCCCCAGCCCGAGCACGCCTGCTACACCAGCCCGCCGGAGTGGCACAGCTGGTACTCCGGGCACTACCCGCTGCAGGAACACTACGACCTGGCACCCAGCTTCACGCTGCACGAAAGCCCCAAGCTGTGACCGCCTCAGTGTCACTCACTGAGGCGCAGAATGATGACACGATAAAGCTACTGAGAGATAATAAAGATATTGACACATCTTATAT
>JAOEHI010004023.1:0-10327 GCA_025447815.1 Percopsis transmontana | reverse complement strand
AATAATAAAAAAATAAAATCTTAACTAATTTCAAAGATCATGCTCATGTAAGTCATTGACATCTATCTGTGTGTCACCATAGTACCCTCCCTTAGTAGGCTACACATCATCCAGCCTGCCCTGGTGATTTAGGCGTTTCGTATCTTGTGTGCACTCATTTTTTCAGTGTTCCGTATTGAAAAAATTGACATAAGCCTTCAACCATGCCCATTAAATGCTGCAGGGGGCAGTAGTTGGACACAAATGCGCCAAGCTGTGTCATAAACCTGCCCTGCTCTTCGACTTTGACAAACGTAGAACCTAGTTTCTCATCTGAAGCTAAGATGTGGTCCCACACATTTGACGTAGAACATAAACATGCTCATCACCGTGTGACTATACTATTGCATGCAAAAGACAACTGGAATTTGCAGGTGCTTCGAAAGGCAATACAGTAGCCTATACAGCGCTTTCCTGTTGTTCCCCTTTGTCACTGGAGCAATGTCCAATGTGACCAAATCTTATTTTTCAGTGTTTTGTACCTTTGTTGGGCTTGCTCCACAACCCCACTTCTTCCTAGTTTAAGCATCTTAAGTTGATCATTTCCAAACGACTTGCAAGCACACACTTCCACATAAATCGTATGATGCTGTGCTCAGCCCGTGGTCGCAGGAATAAGTCTTGCTTGCCTTTGTAATTATGTAACGGACAACGGACCGGGGAGGAGGACAGGGGGTCACTGTTCTGGCAACTGTCTGTGCCCTACATGAATGTACTACACTGTACTGCATACGCACGTAGAATTCTATTGGGTAATTCATAGTTGCTGTTGCTCTAACCTTCCTCTCAGCGTCTCAGCATTAAAGGAAGGCTTTTGGATTTAAATTAGGTCTATAGCACAATAATAGCCAGCAGTGGTTGAAGGTTTCACTGACACTAGTGCACTCATGCATTTAATTAAAGAACTACATAAAACTACTACATTCAATATATATTTTAGACATATTCTATTAAATATTATGGGTACATCATAAACGGTACTATTTCATAATTCATTTAATTAATTCATTTAATTAATTTATATCATTCATCAATCATAATTTGAAAAGTTCTTTTCATAGCTCTCCATGTAAAGGCAGTCAGGAAAAATACATCACAGCTAAAGGCTATTGTTGTTAGCTAGATATTGTAAATTATGCTCTGGCCTTTTAACAAGGACCGTGTCAAAGCAAATTCGGCAAGCATTTCTAATTCTAAAGAACAGGCACAATATTATACCCTACCACATAGTAATGGATTCAATGGGAGAATTGGTTTCCATTACTTTTGAGAGGGAGCATATCCATCATTTTAGGATTTCCAAACTCTAACTGAAGTGTTGGAGTGAAATACTTTAGCTTTGTCGATGACCTTATCCACTATTATTGGCAGAGTATGGTCTGTGTAGACAAGCCAACGATTGAATGAATCATTTGAATGGTGTGTGGGCACAAAATCTGAGCCTACACGTCTTTCTAGAGCAGCCGGTTCAGACGTTATTTTACAAGTCTGCAGTAGCCTACGTGCTGCATTGATCCAGCAGCTCAATGCCCAGTTTTGTGTGAACTCGACGCTGTGGTCACTAAACTGGTATTTTTAAGATACTTCCCGGAAGGAAATGCGGTTTCATAACAAATAATGCAATCAAGCGTTGTTGACAGTATTCCTTCCTTGGTTGTAAAAGTAGTGCCAAACTGTTAATTACCTCATTAAGACACGGTGGTGGAGGAGGGTTCTGCCGCGGCCGGGGTGACATTTTAAAGTGGCCCCTAAATTGAATTTGCAATGTAGAAATAACATGTCTGCATATGATAGAACTAATTTGCACACACATATACACAGTGTTGGGGCTATTACAATTCTACAATGTTTTAAGAAGAAACTCAAAGTGTGGAGGACAAAGTTTATTTTGAATGCATCCAAAATAGACCATGCAGTATCAGGTTTAGACAGGTTTATGGCAGTATACCTCAAAATCTGCTAGCTCAAAATAGCTGACCTAACATATATCATCATGACAGGACAACCAATAAACCAAACAGCTTGTAAAGTCTAATCTATTATTATAAAAGTCTAGTAGCTTTATAGAGAGAGGGCTATTAGACATATAGTACAGTAGAGTAGCAAGAAGCCACCAGTAGTGAACACAGGACTAGGCACAATTCAATGCTACCTCCAAAGCTCCAAAGATCGCATAGCGGCTAAATATCAGTTAGTATCAGTACCCTCTGATGGTTGAATATCCAATGAGTTAGTGAACGACATCATCATCATCACCATATCATCATTAATATCATCTTCCTTGCCTTGTCTGCCAAGGTGTCTATTGAAGTTGGCCGTATGCAGGGCTGAACAAGGGTGGTAAGTCTTTTTGCCCGATTCAACATGTTTAATACGTGACAGTCAGGCCAGAGGTGTAGAGCAGCAGAGGAGAAGGATTGGAAGGTTTTCCCAGCGAAAAGTGTCATTAGATTAGATTCAACTTTATTGTTATTGACAATAAAGTTGTCTCAGTATAGAACACTGAGACAATGAAATGCAGTTTAGCATCTAACCAAGTAGCAAATAGTAGAAGCATACAAATAGAGCAACAAAAATGTCCAAGTATGTTTTTTTGGGAGTTTGCAAATATGGAAGTTATAAAAGCATACATATATAAATTAAATATGTTCAACTGGTATGAGCAGTAGTCATAATGCTTACAAAGAGATGACCAGAGGTTGGATTATTATGGACAGTAAAACTAGAGGGAAAACAGGTAGAAATATGAAATGTCTTCACAGTGATATTGTTTCACTCATGTGATGACATATTGCTGATAGCCAAGCCATTGATTATACAGGTATACATATTTACATATTTACACCTTTAATGTTTTATCACGCATGTGAGGCAGGCAGGTTGGGCTCAGTCAAGCTCAGTGTGACCGCTCTCATCGGGAAACAACAAAAATAACCCCCATACCGTCCAACTCTCTGTGATGCCACCAACCAGCAGTTCGGCCCGCCGGCGAGTCGGTCTTTTTTATGCTTTAAAAACAGCAAAGCACACCTTGTGGCATTTTAAATTAACGATTGAATGTTTCCTTTGTGGGAAAGGGTATTGCTTCACGGAACTGCATGCAAAGTTTTGCTTTGTCACTTAAGTGTCTCTCTCTTCTCAATTTTCCCTCCCACTTCAGTTGATGACATGTGTCCCTGCAAGTGTGTCAACATGCATCTGGGAAGCCACACTAGAAGCTATCCAACAGCCAGTCTTGAGAAATCTATTCTCTCCGGGCCATAACGGATCATTCCAATTTTTTTTCACCTCTCTGTGGACAAAAGTATGTAAAATGGGTCTAATTACAGCCATCGACATCACCATCACCATTTGTAGTTCATTAACAGGAGGGCTAACGTCTTTCATGTCTGTCACACACAGCTGTGGCATCGCGGCTTTTCTTCATGACACGCTCAATCAGGCCCAATGGCCTGGCGCTCTTTCAATACCAAAATGAGATAATCAGAGTGCAAATGGCGACTGATCAGAGAGTGAAGCATGAACAACGGGCCATATCCCTCAGCCCGTCCCCTCTTCACAGCCCCTTCTAGAGTGACCTTCATGACTCGCGCCTGGGGCCAGCGCCAGCCTCATGTGTCACTCAATCACAGGCTTTTGCTCCGCTCAACCCCGCAGGCTGAAGGTCAGTGATGAGGCAGAGGCAAACCAAACCGGGGGGGGGGGAAAGAGCCCTGCCGTGTCAGACTTTGATGCGGGCCACGGGTGCTCCGTGGTGGCTTTGATGAGCTCACCAAGTTCGCTATAATCACTCTCGGGTGTCCTCTGCAGAGCCTCGTGTATTAAGTACTCCCCTCTTCATCATTGAGGGTCTTGGTCCAGGCTGCGTATCCTTTGACATGCTTTCGGGGAAAGCACCAGCCATGATGGCATTCGGGTGTCAGATCTTTGTACTCGTGGGGTTGTGGTGTCTACAAATTTCCTGCAATACTCTCATGGGTCATTGAGGGTCTCTAAAGTCCACTGATAACATCATATAAGCCAGTGAACTGCGTCATCCCTGGGCTGTTATTGTGTCTTGTGCCTCTAGAAGGACCTGTATATACCTGCAGCCTCATGGCCTTATGGAGTTTATGGGGCTTGTCTTGTCAAGTCATACATCTCAGATTTATTCCAGAGAAAACAGCTTTTCCCGTCAACAAGAGGCCTATACCTGAGAGAGATTTTCCCCCGATCCTTGCCTGTGTCACTGCCAACAAATAAAAAAAAACCTTAGAGCCAATGGCGCTATGTGGCTGTCAAAACTCTCCCCTGGCCCACTCAGGTTCTTCTTCAGCTGCTGCTACGCCATATGTTGAGGCAAGAGAGGTTAAGACAGTGGAAACGGGCTCCTGTTGTCACCGACACATGGTTCCCACAGTGTACATGATGGGATCCATTCTTGGGAAGTATTATTGTGATGCGCTACACTCAAAGTATGCAGTTGCCTCTACAGAAAGGAAAAATGATTAACAAGACCTAATGATCTTTTCTGAAGTAAGCTTTGTGTGTTTTCCATCGAGACGTGTGCGTTTACAGACTTCCAACACATACTAGGAATCAAAGGCTTAATTAATCTTGCCTATGATTGTCATAACACGTTTAATTTGACATATTGTGTGATGCGGAATGGGGCCATTTGTGATAAGCATTGGGTGGTCAACGTTGTGTTTGCAGCTGAGAGCGGAACAGTGCGCCGGGTAGTGCAACCCGAACCAGGCACTGGTTATTAATCACCTCCTCCCTGGTAAGAGGGTTCATTAGGAAACGATTCTCTTAATGGAGCCCGGAATGGCCCACAGTTTAAGTTAGGCGGTGTCAGGACAGAAGGGGGTAAATCTGTCTACCTGCTGCCAAGGCTGAGCAGGAGGGGCGGGACCACTCTCAGGGGGTCCGGTTAAATGACATTATCTGGGGGATGCAGGAACCACTCACATACACTAAATAAGGCCCCAGGTGCGATGCTCGGTTAAGTGCACTATACTCCATGCAGGTACGGAAAGGCCCACTCCGGCGAACCACTCCGGCGAACCACTCCGGCGAACCACTCCGGTGAACCACTCCGGCGAACCACTCCGGCGAACCACTCCGCCGCTCTTGGCAGGATTAGTTGCAGCAAGGAGAAAATATGACAAATTAATCTCGTTGGGTAATGCCAGTGTCCCAGAGACAAATGTCGACAGCATACCTGAGTGGGACAAGTAATCATACCCAAATGAACTTGTCAGGGTTTGTGTGAAGATGATCGTATGAGTCGGTATCAGCTTTATAAGAGCCGCTTGTGCCGAGATGACGGCTCGTTGGAAAAATGTATATCTGTATCTGTCACATTGGCTTCAGGACCCGACTCTGATACCTCTTCAAATAACATCTGTCGTGTTCTGTAGTCACGATAATGAATAGAAAATTCAGTTCATTTCTGGGTGTGCAGAAATAATCACAGTGGCTTAAAGGGATAAGATTGTTGTTTTCTTTACTTGAGTGCCACCTTTGGGGACAAGCAGAAAGGCGACGCTTATGTTGACTCTGGATTTGGCCTTAAGACAATCGCTTTCAATTTCCTTCTCCGTTTGATGTGTATGAAACTATTAATGAGTGTCTATGCCGTTTCTTAATTTTCGGAAATAAAACACAGGTAAACATAGGCCTAGCTAGCGCACCACTACATGGAGTGCAGAGGATCACAGAAAGCTCTGCCCTACTGTATACCAGGCTATTTCAACAACAAACATCTAGCAAGTGCATTATCAGTGTTTCAGAAACTAAGGTTGTGGTAGACAACACTTCATTCCAAGTCACTCCAAGGTGAGCATTGATAATCACGGTGGCCTAAAGTGCTCCTCAACCTGTTTTCCTTCACGGCTACCTAATCGTCCTCGATTATCTGCTCCGTCGCTCAACTGGCAACCCCTTAAGTCTCAATCTTACTCTCAATCTGTCGACACAAAGTCGAGGCAAATTTATTTATGCATCTGTAGTGTCTGTGCATCTGTGACATGTCTCGAACGGCTTTACACATCATACACCACGTCATTTATATTATTTCATATCTAGCCATTCACCCTGGAAGAGATGTTGTTTTATCACACATGCTCGCATTGAAAGGCAACACCACAAAGTACACCTGAAGTATTAAAACCTGAATTTCAACCATCATGCAAGAAAAGCCACAGGCACTTATTCTGTGCGTTATGCGTCGCTCACACGCTTAGAGTGTGTTTAGACATGTATTTGTTAGCCACTGTAAGCTTATTGAGCTTATTCCGGCTTTAAATCAATATAGAAAAAAACATTTGCGTAATGGTTTATAATTGCTTCTATGACAAAACAAGGAATAAGCTCTTGGAACCAAGTAAATAAATAAAACCAAGCCCTCCGGCTTGTGGTACAGAAAGCTGATTTTATTTCCCCAGTACTCTGAAGGCATGTTTCATGCGTGTGCTCTGTCCATAACCTCATCAGGCTGAATAATTGTTACGGTGCCTAAGGAAGATTACCTGGAGGTGAAAAATGTCCTTTTCCATTTCTCTACCCCTCTCTTTTT
Source organism: Percopsis transmontana (assembly GCA_025447815.1). Taxonomy (NCBI): domain Eukaryota; kingdom Metazoa; phylum Chordata; class Actinopteri; order Percopsiformes; family Percopsidae; genus Percopsis; species Percopsis transmontana. Next base: position 3,726 of record JAOEHI010004023.1, on the reverse strand, counting down.
CAGTTCTTTGTTGAAAAAGAATAAGACTGCACCACTGCCCCTCTCCAAGCTAATGAGACAAAGCTCAGATATAAACTTCTCTTCTTGATTGTCGCCCTGCCCTAGAGGACTCCTTGTTTTAAATGTCAAAAATCATGATTAAGACTGAGTACTCATGGAGGACTGACTTTAATTACTGCTGGCAAATAAAAATGGATTAATACCGACCGGCTGTTTTCACTTAAGAATAGCTGATTCTTCTTACATATTTCATTTCTAATTTGAGAGAGTACGAGGGACCGTACTTTTATGATTGATGGCGGCAGTTTTAATCTCTTTAAGTAAGTGATCTTACATTAAATGCAATGAATTACTACAGAGGGAGGGTTTCATTCCTGGCCAAAGAAATGCTAAATTTCTTCTGCAGACTTGTGAACAATATGCTTTCCCAACTGCCAGAAATGTATGCAAATTATTCAGCCTGTAATATTTATTACCGTGGGTGTGTGCGCGTACGCGCGTTTGTGTGAACATATGTGTTAAGTAAACAAGTGTTTTTACCCGAAACCACAACGTTCCGCATCATTCGGGTACTGTAACGGCTTACAGTATAGCGAATGTGATAATGCGCATTTTGTTATACACAGCTGACAGAAGAAAAATAATATAATGGTCAAGGGCTTGTTGTCATGGAAACCCTTAACACTCTTACCTCGGTCCACAACAGAGTAAACTCCTTAAAAACTTCTAAATCAATACCAGGCACCCTAGCCACAATCCACTCTCCAGCTGAGCCTTGGTTGAAATTCTCCTGCTGTATCCATGTTGCTGTTTGAAAATGCATAGAATAATGGGAATTAAGTGAACGCCAATATTTCCAGCTTAGCAGAGAGTGTGAAAGAGATGGCACAGAGAAGGAGAGAGAAAAAGAAAGTCACGACTTGATAATTTTCAACCGTTTCTCTCTCCAGTCAAGCAGCGCTGATGCAGATTTCTTTCCGGACACACGGCAACACATGGACCAATTGTTTCACCTGTGCTATCACCCCTATATAGTTGGGTCTAACACATCCACCCAGCTATCCATTGACCCCCTCCCCACCACAAACCCAGTACTCAGGCTAACAAGACCAGGCTTCCTAAACCAGACCAGGTTTCCCGGTTCGGCTGTTATAAAGCAGATGATTGGCTCTTTGGAGGAGGGTCGGGATATGTGCATACAACCGCCATGTTTGGCGTTAGGGATTTTTCCCATAGAGTTCTATTCAGGATTCTTGAAGTGGTCTGTCTCTTCTATAATGTCTTTGATCAAAGCACTCCTTACTTGGCCAGATACGGTAAAAGTGATGTAGCTTTGTAAAGCACATTTGTTCTATTCACAACACCCACATCCCAGACTACTGTTCCCTGGAGGGAGACCACCGTGGAACTGGTTTGATCTTCTGCCAGTGCATTGTTGATGCTCCAGGAGTTTTTCTTTTCTGGGAAGGCATCTATTCAATGACAGAGATCCCCTGCAGTTCAACACTAAAACATGAAGGAGTGATGCTCTGCAATCAATCATTCAATCATTAACAATTAGGTAGAGCCTTGTAGAGAATTGAATTGCTCCCAACCCCTCTTGAATTGAGGGGAGGAACTGAGGGGAAATCGTTAATTTCCGACTCCTCTGCCTGATAAAAATCCAACACTGTGAATGGAAAGAGTAAATGCAATCCAGCACTAAAGAAACAAAGTTAAAAAGGGTATTTTTTTGCCTGTTTATACCTTCATAACCCACAGCAGGGCTGGATTACTGCCGGTGCGGTTCGTGGAGGAAAAGACGTTCGAAATGAGACTTTAAGCCAGGATGGCTCCTCGACAGGCGATGATGAGGATGTCCCTCGTGGTGTGTTTTGACCAGGTGCAGAGGTGCACATCTGCTGTGTTTACCTAATGCTGGAAGCACCTTATATTCCGTATGTGCGCTTGCTGGCGTTCGCGGTCACCCACCCACATGTCATGTTACACTCTCAGCCAAGACAAGGCTCAGAGTAAGAAATAGGCCAAATCCCAACAAGTGCATGCCTCACCACAGTATAGATGCACAGAAAGAGAACATTTCTTGTCGGACGTGTACGCTTGCCTGCGCAGGCCATTGATCACTCGGGCCTTATTTTCAAGGCAAATCCCTTCCCCTAGGATGATTAAATACGATTGCCTTCCTTCCTCCAAATCTCGAGTATGTGTGGCTTAACAGTCAACAAGGCAATGAAATCTGGCAGTATGAATAATGGTCATTACTCTCACTAGCGAAGCTGCAAATGCCTCATTCCAGGAAGATAGCCGTATGGTGAGCATCTTTAATGAGTGCTTCTGAAGCAGGAATTTATATATTTACTTTCGGTGTGATTAAATTGCAGTGCTGGCCAGGCACCAGACAAAGTGGTTGTTTACCTAACAATGCATTTTCCCTCCACGTACAATCGGTCTACCCGTCTGTGGACCATAGACGGGCCTCTTTGTGGGATTGCAAATGCAAAACACCTTTCCCGCATTAGGGGTTCCCACTGATACACGTTAAGAATATGCAGGTTGCTTTGCTTTCTCACATTCGTAGCCTTTAAAATGGACGACGGAAAGGCAATAAAACATATAAGTTCTCGTCATGCGCTATAGCATCTGTGAGAGTCAATTTGGTGAGATTGTGGGAGAGAACAGCTTTCTGTAGCCTGTGAAGTCTCCATTTAGCACTGTGTTCAACGGTTCTCAGCTTGCCTCAACACGCCAAAGTATTCATCATTATTTATCAACCCATTTACCATCACAGCTGAGGAGGGAACCGGTGGTTTGGAAAATAGTCTGAGATGGAACTTTTCAACGCTTTTTGGTTCATAATAAACGATTTGGTCCATAATAAAACATAATGACATAAACACAAGTCATAAAATGATTTGCTTTCATTTTATGACTTGCTTGCTTTCTCAAACGTTACACCCTGACTGAAACTATTCAAACATCTCTAGAATAGAGATTAAAATTATTTGTACAATAATATGATGTAATTGCGGAGCACTTTATAAATGAGCTAATAAGTGGATTATAGTGGATTCAAAGAGAATTACAATACAATCAGTAAAAACTGACCAAACAAAGAACTAATCACAAAGTAAAAGCAATTAGAGTATGTTAAAACTGCAGGGTTAGCAAAAACAAATTTTTGCTGAAATGTTCTTTCCCTGAGAAAGAACACAAACCACAAACAAAAACTTTTTTGTTAAACAAGAGTGGGATCAGGTGTGGATCAGGAGTGGACAGTCAAACCTGACCTGATTGCAGCAGCTTATAACTACAGTTGCTTATTTACATAACATAAGCAATGAAAAAGCCACCCATTTTACAGCTCTGTTCAATAACAAGACAACGCATCAACGATTGAAAATGTCATTTTTCAGTCATTGACTCCTACTGCTCCTACTGCTACCTTTAAAAGGGTGCAATGACACCAATTTGGTCACCAATGGAAAAATGTCAAGAATGGCTTTTAAATGGTTTGAAACGTCTAGCAGGTTCTAAAACTGTTAACATTTGTTACATGGAAGTGAAGTGAGTGCAAGTGCAGATGGAACGAAACAAGGGTTTACTTTAAACAGACAGGTACTTAGAAACACGAAAACAATAACCGAAAAAATAAAAAAGTGTGTGTGTGTGTGTGTATATATATGTTTGTATGTATGTATATGTGTATATATATATATATATATATAT
>JAOEHI010004022.1:0-10328 GCA_025447815.1 Percopsis transmontana | reverse complement strand
TACATACACACACACCATAACGAGGAAGGGAGTGTGGTTGGTTCATACAGAAAATTATTTTGTTGTGCCAACCTTTTTTTTTTTTTACAGACTTATTGGTTCTGTTGAGGTAATTCTATGCAACATTGATGTGTTTGAATGCATTTTTATTTTCTCAATTAAATGTTTTATCTGTGAGAGTATTGTCGAAAAATATGTATCTTAGTAAAAAAAATAGATTTTGATTTGTAAATCATTAGAGTAAAATATATAGATTTTTTACTGATTTGAAAATATATTGATGTTAACAGTTGTTAACATGAAGCTTGCACACTTTAGTATTACATTGTTTATTTTTTTGTCTTGTTTCAAGTGTCATGACATGCAAGTTCATGTGTTTGTGTTTCTATGTTGAAACAAACAGAACCATGGTGTATGTGGTCGCAGAAACATTCTATTGTGTGCATTTTGTATCTATGTGGCAAAATAAAAATAAGCATACCTGACTTCACACAATGCACAAAGCGAAGGAGAATTTACATTCAGTAAACCGTAGTCTACTTAAAAGTTTACAAAACAGTGTGTACAAAATACAGTAAAAAATACTTTCTTCTTTCATTGCTCAGTAATGACTGTTGAACGCCTCTTGTTTAATTAACTTCCCTCAAGCTAAATACTGTTTGTTCAGGTCAGTTTTTGCCTGTATTTGTGAACCAACCATTTGTTAACAATCTAAGGGGTATGAATGTGACTCAAGTCATTTGATCTGTGTACATATAGTATTTATTTTCTACAAAGGTTGAATGTTTATATTGTCTAAAGTTTGAGCATGTGAGTGTCAAAAAAATCATAGAATACTAACAACTATAATTGTACAGCAATGTGTGTATTTAGTTGTGTAAGGGGAGTTGACTGTGTTGACAAACCATGTGCTGTCAACCAATGGCTATCTGTGCAACCATGTTGATTAAATGAAACAACACAAAGGGGGAAAAAATCAACTTCAATAGTTGTCTGAAATTTCATGTTTTGTATGTTGCATGTTTTGTTGATGGTTTGTCCATATAATTTGCTTCCAGATTATGTTTAAAAAGAGACTATGTAAAGATTTATCTGTATGCTGACTGTATAGAGATATGCTTGTAAAAGTGTCTTGTTTTTCACTCAGTGTAAAAACAGAGAATCTAATGTTATGGTTTATTGGTTGTACACAGGATGTGTTGAGATATTATGCAAATTGTGCTGTAAAAACCGGCTGTTTCCCCTGAGTCTAAAGAATAAATATAAAAAAGAGCTTCTATTACAAATAATTTTGTGAGTTTAGTTTTTTTCATGTTTATTCATAAGGAATGTAAACATGGCGTTTTACCGTTCATCATAAATTGAATTGATACCAAGTATAGTTAGGTAGACAACCACATCAAAACGTGTTCTTCGAGAGCAGAATTTGCAGATAATTATATCTATATATATTGAAATATTGAAATATAAACTGAAATATTACTTAGTAAGGAAAATTATGTTCTAGTTTAAGATTATAGTAACTAACATTATAGCAATCAACTTTATTTAACACTGGTTAGTCCCCTGCTGCCACACTGAGGCTGTGTGGCACCACTTCTCTCAAGTTGTCAGGAGGGGTCAAATGCAGAGGACATAGAGTATTTCCCTCATGGAGGTCAATAAAGTGTAACTTAACCGACAAAAGAAAATAAAACATGCAGTTGTGTACTCTTGTGATTTCAACAAAAAACCACTAGATGGCGGTATCTATCAAAAACTCATATTGATCTGCTTCTGTTTTACAATTGAAGCCAAAATAATGCAGATAAGATTGCAAACTACTACTACTAATAAAAATATAATCATATTATAGCTTTTCATTGCATTTTGTAAGAATCTTTTCTTATTTGTATAAGTATTTAGGATTGAGCTATATTATGGGTTCAGGGAATGTAACTCAAGGTACTTGCAACATACAGTATCTAATGTATAGCAAGTGACTGCCAATGTTACTCTTATTGAATGCTATGCCATTTCTGTAAGTCGCTTTGGATCAAACTGTTTGTCAATTTAATATTAGCAATAATAATACTAATAATAATAATAATACTAATAATAATAAAATTACACGTGGAAATACTCATATTTTTGCCTCACGTTTTGCTGTAATGCGAGTAAGCAGAGGCAGCCTGATACAGTGACCACTTGGTACAGTGAGGCCATTAGATAGAGATCGATGCCTGTATGCGAGATGTCATTACTTCTCGGAGCCGTAGGTATTTATCCATTCATGTGCCTGAGACTAGACTGACACCTTGTCCCGTCCACAGCACAGGCGTGTAGGACCACGTTACATGGAGAGGCACCCTCCCCAGCGCCACTCCTCTGGCCTGATGGCTCCTTCTGTCTGCAGTCCTCCTCTCACTGCCACTCCTCCACACATCTCTGTTCCCTCGCTCCGTGGGCGGGGGGGTGAAAGGGGGTGAAGGGATGAGAATAATAGAATAGAGGGAATACTCCCCTCAATGGGAATACTTGGAGAGGAAGAGAGCACCGGTGAAAGTGGTGGGAGAGGTGGGGGTGATAGAAACAAGAAACAAATTGGGGGAGGGGAGATGGTGTGGGGTTGCCAGGCAACGATTGATAACCAAATCCCCAAGCATTGCCTATTGCGCTGCCTTGCACAGTAGGGGGTGGGGGGGGGGGGCAAATACAACCCAACTTTTGACGTTCCTTTTAATTGAAACGTTGACATGGGCACCATCCTGTTTTCCCCAGGTGATACGAGGGATCATAGACTCCTCGTCTTCGCTGACAAGCACAGCAGGGGGCAATACTTGTTAAGTCTAAATGATGGATGGCAATGGTTCTGATTGTTTTTTTTTGTTTTAATTTTTTACTGTGAGCGCTCCACTCTCATATGTAGACTCTAGGTACATTGAATGCGTCTGCACATCAATGCAGACACATTCACACACACACTCTGACTCTTGTCACTCACGATTGATAGTCACTCTCATTGTCAGAGATTGCCTCATCAAACCTAATAAACCTAACCTCTCTGGCTTTATGTCACATAGGTGGAAACCTGTCTTCATCTAGGTATTCAGATGTGTGTGTGCGTGTGTCTGTGCAAAGAACCTTTTATCAGGTGTTTCTTCATTATGCTCAGAGCTGCAAAACATTTTTTGGAACCATTACAGCATACCAGAGACAGTTGGGTGGCAGAGCGATAGTGAGAGAGAGAGAGAGAGAGAGAGAGAGAGAGAGAGAGAGAGGGAGAGGGAGAGGGAGCGGGAGGGAGGGAACCGACTGAAATAACCAACCAGAACCTGTTAGAGCGCGGATGGCGGTTGATCAGATTAGAGGCGTCAGGTTGGTTAATCTCTGAGCGACACGGTACTCACGCTGTTTGTAGCATTTAGGGCTAATTTTTCTGCGGTGGGGAGTAAACGGGAGCGGGCTTCGCGTGTCAGGGAATTTCCCTTTAACAATGGATACCTGCAGGGTACCAGCTTTCGTAGTTTTGGTCTTGTTATCCCAGCATGGGTCTTTGGCATCACAGTTTCCGTCACAGCTCATGTAAGTATCCTGTAATGCCACCTGTTTTACAAAGTTAGGCTACAAGTGATAACTGCCTGGACAGAACCGGAGCGAAATAGTTCTGTTTTACGTGATTGCTTGCGCGTTCGGGTGTGTGTGGAAGGCGACATATAAGATTACTTTGCGCCTCCTTCGATCACACCCCGATTCATTGCGTCTCCTCTGCTTGACAATGGACTGTTGGAGTAGACTGGTGATATTGGCCACAGTGCGCACTGACAGCGGTTTTATGAACTTGTTGAAAGACTTACAGTATCTAGGGGCTAAATGAACTGTTGTAGCCTATAAGCCTAATTGGCAAAATAAAGTAAAACAAAAAAAAAATTACATTTTTTTTTTGATTAACCAATTTAATTTATGGTGAAAGCTCAAATTGTCAAAGACGATGATGTTTAGCCATTGCACAATAATAAATAAAGTTAAAGCAAAATATTACCAATTTCACTTTCTAACCATCTATTATTTTAAATCAAAAGGTGATATCCATAAAGTGTTGAGTTGATTGCATTATAGGCGTATGGCACATTGAGGATTTAAAATCAAATACAAGGCTACTGTTTTTCATAGCACTCAGCCTAACAATACTGTGTTCCTCGTTATCCCCAGAATATAGCAGAGTTGCAGAGATGTGAAAATTGAGATGCAACTGGCAGTGTCCACTCAGTTTCACTTTATGTTGATAATGATCGCCACTATCTTTAACTTCTAATGATTATTATTATTATGCCTATTATAGATGCCTAACCCCTTTCTGCTCCTAGTAATTTTACCCATTGTAAGTTGCTTTGGAGAAAAGTGTCTGCTAAATGACGTAATTGTATTATATTTATATTATTGTGAATTTTATGGAGGTGGCATTTCAACTGACCTTCCAAACTGCTTATTCAAAATAAAACACAATTCTGATTAGCTCCCACTTTAGCCACACATGGAGAGAGTCCTTGTTATGTGTAGCCTACTGTACACATTTACAGTATTTACACACCTGTTTTTTGGGATTTTTTTTTAAATTTTTAATGGGACTGTATGCATGTAGAATCGTTTTTTTATTTTATACCGAAAGGGCAATGCTGCAATAGAGAATACGGAAACACATTTACTTCCATTAAAATGGTCAAGGTTTATTACTTTAATTGTGCTCCGAGCATTGCTTTTGCCAATTTTATCTCTGTGCCATGAAAATGGCGACATACTCCATGTAGCAAAAATATGTACAGTAGCTCCATTTCCCCCGACAGTAAAACACATTTAAAATAATAAATATTCATTTTGATCTATACCCAGTCTATGTTTGGCCTAAAACATTGCTGAGGGCACCTTTAAAATGTTTTTTTTTATTCATCTGGTCCCTTTTATGCAGCATCTCAGTGATTACTCTGGGGACACATTTTAATTGGATACAACACAGAGAGACACCATGCATATATAGGTGGCATCTCATTCAAGTTAACCTTTGCGTGAGTTTCCACACGCCTCAAGCAAAACTACCTTTTCAAACTCAGATCGGCGGTGATTTTCAGCAGTATAGGGTGGGGACTGGTGACAGTGCATTATGTGGTGCCATGATGGGCAAGGATGGTTACATAAAGACTCCCCTCTTGTGCCCCTGTAAGGATGTGTAATTAGAGAGTAGCTCAACACAGCCGTCCACTAAGATACACTCATAACCTTACTGGTCTATAGCCATGGGGTTGTGACTAATACACTCTTCTCTCTCTCTCTCTCTCTCTCTCTCTCTCTCTCTCTCTCTCTCTCTCTCTCTCTCTCTCACACACACACAAACACACACACACACACACTCTCTCTCTCACACACACACTCTTTTTTGCTCTCCCTATCTCTCTAAAACAATGTAGGTCAACGGGTGACCCAGTTGCTATTTGTATGAATCTATGCTTGTGCGTAAGCATGTGTTGGGTGTGTTTAATTACTGTGCTGTTCAGCTATTCACAGCTGAACATTGGGAGCAAAACAACATTGCTGTGTCAGCTACACAGTAATGACTTTATCGCCATTTAGACACATTTAGAATCCCAGTTTTACTTTATCCATTATTAGCATGCGGCAGCATAATTGTACTATTATCCTATACCTCACTTGGGGATTTCCATATAGGCTAGAAAGAAAAAACATGCATTGAGAATAATAACCAACTGAGAGCAGACAGGCATCACTTAATATCACGGCATTTATAAATACATACTCTGCTTGATTATGGATAATCTTCACAAATCAATTCACTTGTGAAGCATTTAAGCAGGCAAGCTATTACAACATGGGGAATGGTTCACAAAACCGTCAAATAACATTTTTATTGTCTTATATGCTTACTAATGTTCTTAAGAAAATAAAATTCTCTGCAAATTTACCTTAACAGACTTAACAAAATAGGGACCCACTTTACATTCATTACTTTACCTCTTTTAAATGTAGGCCTATTTTAAGCATCTCTGCCCAAAACTGTACTAACTGCTCTATAGCTGTACTTTTATTACTCCCTACGTCTAACCCCTCCTCTGTTCCACTCAGGCTAAACTTTTCTATGCAAAACGATTTTTCAAAAATGCTGAGACACCCTATTGGAAGATTATATTTATATTCTAGGCTTTATGTGTATCCACTAGTGTATTTGTCAATAAAATATGAACACCTTGCTATTTTTAACAAAGATAGCCTACAACAGCGATTCGTTTTCAGCATTCAACAAGTATAATTCATTACACTGTTTTATCCCAGACTGCAATCATTGCTCTGGAAGTGCTTTGTCTGGCTTTTTTTGATTTTCATCACAACCAAAGGAGATACATGCTGAATTTAAGTAATAAGGTAAGAATACATTTTTGAGTTTACAGCTTGTGTCCGGCGAGTGACGTTTAATACGTTTAGCCCTGTGGACTGGTGGGAGTTGGGGTCAACTGGCTGATGGGAATGTGTAGGGTAGACTGGCAAATTTAGTACTGAAACTAATAAAATACTAATATATAGTTGTAGCAGTTGACTGTAATGAATGAAAAAAGATTTCTTTTGACGCACACAACTGACTGCTGAATGCCTGAATGGCCAAGGTACTCTGGAATATCCTGCGTTAGTCTGCTGTGGACATGTATATAAAAAAAGGAAAGGGCAGGAGAGTAGAGGAGAGGAGAAAAGAGGACATGACAGTAACGTAGAGGTGAGGAGAGGAGAGGACATGACAGTAACGTAGAGGTGAGGAGAGGTGAGGAGAATAGAGGCAAGGAGAGGCGAGGAGAGGAGAGGAGAGGAGAGGAGAGGAGAGGCGAGGCGAGGAGAGGAGAGAAGGGGACACAGGTCAATGTTTAACATTACTCCTTTCTCTAAATTAACTGGTTGCTAACTGTTGTTTTAAAATGGGGGGCTGGGGGTGGGGGTCCTTCCCCTGAATTTTTTTTTAAATTTCAAACAAAGTTCCTGCATTTCTACACCACCTAACCTCCAAGAAACAGCCACCTTCTAGATTAGTTTATATTGAGAAGGCGAGAGGAAAGAGAAAACACGCACACAATGGGCAATCATTTACTGCATACTACCATTAGAAACCCGAGTACAATTAGCCGATAGTAAGCTTGATCAGCCACCTTCAGATATCAATACAAAGACATATTATTAAACCATTATTCAAACCAATTACAGCCAACATCAGACACACCTTATCAATCTTTAGCAGTTATTAGTGTTTCTGTAGTGATGACAAAACATATATATTAGCAGTTTGAAATAAACTGAAGCTGCCGGGGAAAATGTTAGCCTATTATTTGCCAAACTCTAAGAAATATATATTAACAACTCCTTATGTATAATAAAAACACATAACTCTAGAAAAACAAGATAAAATGCATATGTCGACAGTATTCTTGTCAATTTGGCATCAATATAATCCATAAAGATTAACTGTATTTGCATATAGACTTTGAATTTTGTCGCCTCAACTCACTAACATTACCAGCCTCCGTTAGTGAGCGGCTCTAGTGGGAGAACACCTAATGAGAGGTGAACCATTTCAGCACTAAAAAAGTGCTGGATGGAGTTAGCAAAACCATATCTTTGCTCCCCTTAATTTAATAATAGAGGTGCGTTTGCTCCACTTGCCCCATTGCTCTAGTGCCTATGACCAAGCTAGCATTGTCTAGATGCTGACCACTTCTTTACCAACAACCTGGTTGCTCTCAACCAGCGGTGAAATTACCTGGTTGTATTTCACAGCTGTATGCAGACGCTGGATGCGTCTGTGAAAGCTTTCCCTCAGATGTATACAAGACCATACAGCCCTGACAAACCTCAGTCAGCACTGCTGTCTGCCCCTGTCCCAGCCCCCCCACCATCTGGTCAGGTGAATTGAGGCATATAGCATCCCAAATATTGCTGAGCCTTCTCTGACACCTCAAGCAAGACCTCGCTTTTATTTTGAAATGTAACATGAAGATCGGCAGTACTTCATGTCGGCACTGTTGTGTAGTTCCTAGTTGCAGCTGTTGTGTGATTGTTTCCCTTCCTTTGCATGTCCCTTAGAGGTCGTGCAGATCACTTGCACACATGGCTATTACACTCATTCCAATGTGTAGCCTAGTGCAAATTACAGGTTTTTGTAATTTTACTGTACAATTAATCATTCATTACATTGATGTAGTGAAGCATTAGGCCAAATGAACCTTTCAGTAAGCCATTTTAATAATTAAAAAATATAATCAAATTTATTCATGAACTCAGTCTATTATGGCAATAAACAAATTTATCGCATCGATAGATGCATGCAGAACACACGCTGGGACTACAAATTCAACCGGGCCTGCCCACAGCGCATCACTGCTAGTTTACTGTTTCCTATATAGCTACATAAACATCCAAAACATTTACATATGTGATTTATAAATAAAGACATTTGGACATCATGGTGTTCACCGGGTAGGCAGTGCCTATACCCTGTCCCTGACTGACCATCACTGACAAGTGGCTAGAATAGCCAAAGCATCTGTTTCATCCCCTGTTTGTCTCATGCAATATTAATGGGACTGTCTCTATTTATTGTGTGTTTGCGTCTCTGTGTCTGTTTGTTTTTGCACATGTGGGTGCTTGAATCTATGTTTTCTGGAATTTCTGCGTTCACAAGCACATTTGTATTTTGCTTGGTATGCTGTTTATACCTGCCCTGGCTCTGTATGGCTCCAATTATCCTAAAAAGTCATTGTTTCCCCCTGGTGCAGCAAGGCTAATATTATCATTCTTCCCCTCTCGCCCAGCTTCAGAGGTGTGATCTTTGCAAAGCGGAGTAATACAAAAGCTATGTATAGATATGATAATGCGAGTGCAATGTGATAATGCGAGCGCGCAGCTTCCCGTGCATTGAGAATAGGATTGGAGGGAAAATCGGGAAGAGGTGTAGCCCAGTTAGCCGTCAGGGGAGGTATGAGGAGGCTGGTCCTGATGGGACAAACAGCACAGCGTTCTGACTGCCGGCTCTCCCCGCATCCAGTGACTGTCTACTCGCATTACTGTCACCGACCCCACCTAGTGACACCCTCTTAGATTAGATGACTTTGTGTTTGAACTCTGGGATGAAGTAATCCAATTGGTTGACACTGCGATCGCGCCCGTTGACACGTATGTGATTGGATGACATTGTATTTGTTCCGGGTGATTCAAGTTGGTTGGATGTCGTAGCCTACTTAGCCTGTTAGAGTGATCAAATTTGACTCGGTTGGATATGCTGCTGTGAAATTGGATAGCAAGACTGAACTTAATAAATACTGTGAGTTAGAGATTCTCGTCTAAAATTCATTGATCTGTGTTGTGAGTGGCTGTCTGTGCGCTATTTTCCAATAGGATTAAAGAATGGGTGGACCAGATGCAGAGAGAGTTGGTGACCCTGGCAGACACCGCCACTGCTGGGAAGAGCTTAACACAGGTACAGTGAACTGTTACACACAATGGACCAATCAGGCCTCTGCTTATTATTCTAAATGTCCTGTGGTACTCCTATACTGAGAAGAAATTATAGTTTTCACAAGAGGAAAATCTGTTTTTTGGAATGACATGCTTCATGCATGGACTAACCTACCTGATTAAACAGCTGTGTTAATTTGAATTACATAATTCAGTGATTGGGTAGAGCAGACGTGGATATGTAGTTTTCACACTTACCTTACACTTGCAGATTTATCTGCAAAAGAGTGACCTGTACACCGTGGAGCAAAATGATGCAGATAAATTGGTGGCTACAGCAGCCAGAAACATTGAGCAGCTGCTACGAAAAAGGTCTGCTGCCCTTGAGGTAAGACTCACCACCTGGATGTATTGATTTTCCATGTGCATTTACATTTAAGGCATTAAGGCAGTTTCTTTAACCGCTAGACCGCGGCCTGCGCCATTTACTAAACAATTACTAAATAAATGACCAACTATGTAACTAATATATTTTTTATTTTCTGTTGACTTTGCTTTTAGTTTTACAAACCAACAGTTAACAGTTAACAGTTTTACAAACCAAAAAAAGAAACCCAGTATTACATTTTTTTTCCATTTTAGTTTTTGACGTTTATCATGAATACACATGTAGTGTATAATGGATACACTACATGTATCCATTATATACATGTAGTCCTAACATCACAATTAGAACACCTTGCAACCAGTCTATCAGATTGGATACAGATAACCAGAGGTGGAAAAAGTACTAAAATATCATACTCAAGTAAAAGTACCGATACTTGGATGAAATATTACTCAAG
>JAOEHI010004020.1:0-5000 GCA_025447815.1 Percopsis transmontana | reverse complement strand
GGCGTCCCGCTTCTGCCTGGACTCTGAGATGGCTCTGGACGGCCCGGACACCTCCAGGACCCTGGTGATCAGCCCCTGTGAGCTCAGCGCCTACACACAGAGATGGGAGGTGCCCTTCTCCTGACCTCTGACCCCCCCCCCCCCCCCCAAGCCCCACCACCACCACCACCTCAGCGAGAGGGAGAGGGGCTAGGTAAACACAGTGGTGAAGAGACACTGACATCCACTGGCAGAGAGAGAGAGGGTGTGTAGAAAGGGCTAGAAAACAGGCGCCAAGAGATAGAAGGAGAACGCACAGGGGCTTGTGAGCTGCGTTATGACGTCTTTAGGGGGTCAAAAGGTTGACCCAAAAGACAATAACAGTAACAACAAATATGACCCTTGAAAACCCAATCGGGGGTATCATGGGGACACTGGATGCAATGGACATTTAATGGTAAGAGGTGATAAATAACTCTGAACGTGCATTAGATGGGAGCACAATGGTACAACCCTTGACGCTATAGCTCCCTAACTCCGATGTGAATTCACACACTGATGTTCTGGATATTCAGTTTGGATGCTTTATTTCCTCTATTTTTCAACCTCCGTTGGGGGTCGATTGTTTCTCAAAAACACTACTTCTAACGTGTCTGCCGTGCTGGTCCAAGTCTTTCAGGGGTTTTCACAAGATTCCTCTGCTAAATGTATCTTATTGCTCTCTGAGAATTGGACCAGGCAATGGAAGCCTATGGACGTAGAATAAATACAGGGTTCTGCCAAATAAATCCAAACTTGTGGTAGGAAAACTATATCGTTAAGTGTTTAATGACATAACATCACTTAAAGTAGTAAATGCAGCTGGAGTAAGATATTTATCACTAATGGCACAAGACGAAATGTCAGAGAAAATGTTTCTCAAGCATCATGGAGCACAGAACATGACTCCAGGCTACATCTGGGTTCTTTGTACATAAATGTACCGCATATCGTATGTTATGGCAGATACTTCCTACAGCCACACTTTATCAGACCCAGAGGAGATTGTTTCTAACCCACGAAGAAGAAGCTTAAATGCCCAAAGAAAACATTAATAAACAAGTATACTGTATGTTGAAAACATACCTACAAATATTCTTTACTGTGGCGGAAAGCATTGTGGGACTCTTTGGGTCGTGTTGTAGTGTCCAGTGGATCCACAAACTAATTTCTCAAATCTCAAAAGTACAGATGATCTTACTTATTTACTGCAATATCGCATAGTCTAATGGCACCCTATTAGTATGTAGAACAGAGAATTCAGACACGGACATTTTCTTGAGTCCCTTCACTGTTGCGATCACTCACGGACACAGCATTACAGGCTTAATGAAAGGCCCGTCGATCATGTACTCTTTCAACAACGGCCTAGTGAGCGTTTAAAGTGTACTGGAGACACTTGTTTTACTGATCAGACCTCTTCTCAGGACTGTGTGGGCGTGTCTACACCACTTGATTGACATCTCTCTGACAAGGGCTATGTCAGTTGTGTTGTACCTGCTGGGGTGGAACAGCTGACACCTTCTTTATGATTATGATCTAAAACACGATACATAAAACGAGCAGTGAAATGGTTTGCTAGCATTGATTTTTATACGTCAATTCGAAGGAATAAAACTCATCTTGTTAAGGAACTGTAAATTATTTGTATTTTTTTTTAAGAACATACCTTTTTATTTTCAGCAAGGAATGGGTCAACTTCTGAGTCTCATCCAACGTGTTATGGGCACTTCAACAGGGCCCCCTGGATGGTAATGGGCATTTGGCAGGATTTCAACCAGTAACCTTTTGAGCACAACAAACCTAGCTATCCACTGGGCCAGGCTCTCCCCTCTAGATTTAACCAATCACAGGCAAGGAGGGGTTTCTTCTCCAATCAGGCAGGCACACAAGCGTTACAGGTTTCCCAAAAAAATTTCCAAAATCTCCAGTTACCTACTGAACCTTTAACCACGAGAGCACATCTTACGTTCCCCGAAAAAAGCCACAAAGCACCATAATCTGTTTTACTATTTGTGTTCGAGTCTTTCTGCAAGGGGAGCTGAGTACACCTTTATGTGTCACTGTTATTAAGACGTATGCAGACAATGTTGAGGATTCTTGAATAAAGCTTTTATAATGGTTGCTTCTGTTGTCATGCCTTTTGCTGCTCATGCAGAACATGCACATCTGTTCAAATTAGTATTCTGATGCAATAGTGTTGCAGAACCAGTATTAAAACATGTATACACTACATATGGATATGTTACCACTGTCTACAGTACTACTGCAGTATAAAGACTAACATATATACACTATATATGGAGATACAGCCAGTTGAATTCTGCAGTATAAATACTGTACAGTACATGTACAGTATACACTACATATGGAAATACTACCACTGTCTACAGTACTACATTTACATTTACAGCATTTAGCAGACGCTTTTATCCACAGCGACTTCACACTCCACAGTTGAACCGGTTAACCACCAGTTATTGCAAGCAAATAACATTCTCCTAGGATAAGGACAGCATCATTTCATCAGGTTACTTCACTTATGCATTTTTCAGTACATTACTCGACACTACTGCAGTATATGTACACACTATATGGAAGGGTTTTTAAATCGCCTTACACAGTTCTTACACACGAAATAACTTTCATTCTACTAGTGGCCACACGGGGGAAGCATTGAATTGTTGTTTGAGGAAGTAATCATCCCTGCGCTGTTTGGAGACTTTACTAGACTCCTGGCAACCCCTGATAACCCCTGATCTTCATAGGGTAGTTGTGTAGTTGTGTTGATAGGTAGGATACTTCAGATGGCCTCTCACGTCTCATTAACCCTCGAAAGACGGACGCACACAATGACTCTTAAAACATCATAGAAGACGTGAAACGTGTGTGTCTGTGTCTCTGTGTGTGTGTCTCTGCAGTCTTCACTTCCCCCACTTCAATACAGGAGCCATCTGGAGGAGAAGGCGCGTGCAGCGCTTCTGGATCATGTTCCTCCACTTTAGCCGCTCTCAGGAGCGCTGTGTGTCCGTGTAGGAGTGTATGTTGAAATGCGCGTCAGGCGGTGGTTGGCGTAGTAGGCTATAGGCATGGAATGTTCGCCATGTTTGCGGAATGATCGGTTGAATTACAATGTTGAGTAAAGAGCGAGAAAGAGCGTCAACTGTCATTATTCAACTGGAACGGGAATGCAAACCAATAAACTGCTCTTCATTTTTCACTTGAGTTACAAACACCATCACTGTCTCCCCTTTGGAGAGCAGCACTTCGTGATCAGTGTTCCCAGCACTTCCCAAACGATGCTTCCAGTCCACACATGAGGTCCTTTTAGTACGTTACTCACGTTCAATGAACCAAAACGGTCACAAACCGGTCCACTGACCGTGTGGTAAGTAATATGAGGCGCTACTTCTGAGCGTTCCTGAAAAACTGCTGGACGGGGCTCGGCGCTTATTGGTTAAACGCAACGTGAGTGGAAGACAACAGCAAGCACCATTATATTCATTTATCAAGAAATTACAGATGCCATGAAGCCATTTAGTTTTTAGCAACTTTGGAGCAACATTCAACTGTCAACTTGTAATCTTAACGTTATCTGGAAAATCTCTGGTTTAACCTTCTAATGTTGGTGCTGGTGTGCTGCCGCTGGAGAAATCTATTATTATTTTCTAGAGCAAAGGAAACTTTGTAGGTCCATAGTTCCAGTGCTGCAGTGGAAACAAAAGCGGGCCGATTAGGGGGCAGTGGAAATGTGCATTTTGAGGATTAGTGGCTTAGATTGGATAGTTAAAATC
The DNA here is from genome assembly GCA_025447815.1 of Percopsis transmontana. Lineage (NCBI taxonomy): Eukaryota > Metazoa > Chordata > Actinopteri > Percopsiformes > Percopsidae > Percopsis > Percopsis transmontana. The sequence goes on along the minus strand of JAOEHI010004020.1, from coordinate 1,188 downwards.
TGTCAGCGTATTAACGTTATCTGAACGCCAAGGTTGGTGCCCCCATCCCATGACCGATAACCCCACGCATGCAAACAAAACGGAGACGCGGCCAACTCTTGTTTGTGTTGGTTAGATTCTAAACATTACCACCACAACAGTTGGACGTGCTCCCATTGGAAAAAGTCAAACGGAAAATTTGGCTATATGAAGGCAAATGAATGGAGAGAATGAGTACAGTGAAGCTAAAACTTGATTGTGAGGAGACCAACATGTCTTGTCTGGTCCTTGGTTTGAGGGTCAGTGGGGCAATGTAATGTTTGGTGGTCTTAACTGTTGTTAACATGTAAACCACGTTGTGGCCTGAATTGTAAAAAAATAGACTGTGTGTATAGTGTATATATCTATATATAGACACTATACACACCTCTTTTCCACTGCATTCAGGAGGCAGATTGTTGAAAAGACAGCGGTAGTATATGTTTCCAACAGACATCCATCATGGTGCAGAACGGAGACAAGATGTTTATGTGTGTGGTGTGTGTTGGGGGGTGGGGGGGGTGGCTGAAGTGTTTTGCAGTGCCTTTGAGCAACTCCAGTTTCTAACAGCTTCAAGAGAATTCTTCCTGCCTGGGTCTGAGTTCGACCGCTCTGTATGCCAACAAGCCAGTATCACGGCCAACTTTAAAAAACATTCAACACAGCATTTGGCTTTCATACAAGCAGTTGTCCCAGAGGGGTAGCACATTGTTCGATATCTCATTTTAGAATACAAATCTTTAGTTATCCACAAATGAAAATATGCCGGCTTTCTGACCTTCATCGATTCCATAAAAAAACGAATGTTTAAGCTATTATATTTTTCTTCAGAAGATTTTATTATTGTAACTGTCAGGTAAATAAACGCAGACATGATTTCAGGCAGGCAGGCAGACAGGCAGACAGGCAGACAGGCAGACAGACAGGCAGACAGGCAGACAGGCAGGCAGGCAGGCAGACAGGCAGACAGGCAGACAGACAGGCAGACAGGCAGACAGGCAGGCAGGCAGACAGGCAGACAGGCAGGCAGACAGGCAGACAGGCAGACAGGCAGGCAGGCAGGCAGACAGGCAGACAGGCAGGCAGGCAGGCAGGCAGACAGGCAGACAGGCAGGCCGACAGGCAGCCAGGCAGACAGGCAGGCAGGCAGGCAGGCGGACCGGCAGGCCG
>JAOEHI010004018.1:0-38082 GCA_025447815.1 Percopsis transmontana | reverse complement strand
ATATATAAACACAGACAGAAATTTTATTATCTGTATATATATATATATATATATATATATATATATATATATATGTGTGTGTGTGTGTATGTATATATATATATATATATGTATGTGTGTGTATATATATATGTATGTGTGTGTATATATATATGTATGTGTGTGTATATATATATGTATGTGTGTGGATGTATGTGTGTGTGTATGTATGTATGTATATATATATGTGTGTATGTATGTATGTGTGTGTATGTATATATATGTGTATGTATGTGTGTGTGTATGTATATATATATATATATATATATATTTTATATATATATATATATTTTATATATTTCTATTTAAAAATGTAGTAATAGACACTGATGGATACAAGTATTTCTTAGTCCTGATTACTTTCTCTCTGGTCCTGTGTTACAGGATTACACAGCCTACCTGTCTGATGGACTGCATCTCTCAGACAAGGGAAACCAGTTTGTGGCCCAGCACCTATGGGGACTATTAGAGAGCCGGGTGGCTGATCTGCCCTTCATCCTGCCCTACTGGGGAGATGTAGACACCAAGAACCCAGAGACTAGTCTACTCTGTGACCAGTGAGGTGGGGGCACTCATTTGGAACTCTGCCCCTGAGTTACCTTTTGCTCCAGCACTCCCATATAAACTATAGAGGCAAAAATGTAATTTAGAATTTTGCTTGCATTCCGTCATCCTTCATTTGAGTATATGGCCTGGGTTTTCTAGCCATGAGGTAATATACCTTGAACTCTTATAAATGGTATGGTGCTATGGTTAGGTCTATAAAAATATATTGATTTGTATCTCAAATGTGATTGTTATATTAAAATGCACAATAAACAAGCAAATGTTTTTTTATTTTAAAGTGTGTGGTAATTGCAAGCAAATACATTAGCATATAAAGAACATGTACTATATATAATACATACTATTTAACAAAAGCAGGTATTTGCTAGAATTGTATGTATCCAGTACTTCAAATCCTGCAACAACAGAACAAAAAAATAAAAAAATTGACCTATAAAGTAGGCCTTTAGTTTCACGAGAGTAGGAAAATAAAGTAATTGTCAACTGTACACTGACACTATAATTGGCACCAGTACAGTAAGTAGAAAGCATTAAAAAATAATTAGTTTATGTTGAAGGGGCCTAGTTATGTTTGGGCAGAATATCATAAAAGGGCTCAAGTGGTTTAAACAGTCTGAAAAGTGTGACAGTAAAGAGCATACAATGTGCCCACAATGGCTGACCAATAACTACTGGAACCAACTGGGGTGAAAAAACAACCTCCTCAACAAGTAAATATGCAACTCCATTTGATCAAATTTATAGTTTTATTCTGGAGAGAATATTGCGGTCTACCTGTGTATATTACTTCAGCTTTGCAATTGGAAAAAAATACAAAGAGGTTAAATTATTATATACTCCGCATTAAGCCTAAAACCACAAAAAGCAATGTTAAGTAAATACTACACTTGAGTGGTAAAACACTATAATTGCTTCAGTGATAGAAAAGGGATATAATCAAATTTACTAGAATTTAATTATGTCAGTGATTACCAATATGCTTATCCCATATAAAAAAATTGCTTTTAAATACTGTATAAAATATTTATCTGGAATGTACCACTGAGAGTACATTGTGCAGAGCCTTTTTATAATACATGATGTTTTTTTTACCGTTTCTACAATGACCTCCCACTTTGAAGGAAAAGCAAATACAGCCATAAAATCATTTAAGTGTTTTTCTTTAAATGGTTTTGGATCAAATAAAGAACGTTTCTTTCTAGAATTGCTTTTCATCCAACACAACTAAAAAGGCTTAAAAAGTAAATTCACAGACTGTGTGTCTAGCCTTATCCAATCAAAGCTTTGACACATGTAACGACTAAAGGCACAGTATTTTTTTTTTCAGATCCCCAGATCACAAGTACACAAAATCCCTCAGTAGACATTTTCAACTGCAGTCACGTGCATCACAAGACGACTCGAGCACCACCTGGCTCAATCTTAGAGCTGATCATGTAATATTTACATCTAATGTTACTTATGTGGCCCTCAGTACAAACTCCCACATAAACAAAACAATGGTGTAAATGGGAAATTTGCTTATTATGTGCACACAAATCATGTGCTCTCTATACATGATCCCTTACAGTTGTGTGTGTGCATGCAGGGGTTGTAACTGCTGTGTCCTCTCAGCACTCGGTCTCCTTAGTGTCAATGCGGGCCTGTCTGGTCAGGCGGCGACGGTCCCTTGCCGGGTTCGGTTCGGTCAGATCCTCGTAGGAGGACTTCGTAGCCGACGAGGAGGCTCCTGCGGTTGTGAGCTCTGCCTCCGCCGGGCCCTCCTCTCCCAGGTGAGAGTCGTTGCTGGTGTCCTCCTGGATGGTAGCCATTCGCGGGCCTCCGATGGCCGGGGTGGGGCCGCAGCTCGGGCTGGGGACCACGGGGGAAACCCCCCCGGCCAGGGCCTGCTGCGGGGGCTGTGCAGGCTGGGAGGAGGGCGCGGTCCGGCCGGTGGAGGAGGAGGGAGGCAGAAGAGGCCTGACGATGCGCACGGGTGCAGAGTCGGGGCCGCTCAATACCTCTTGGCTCTGGAGAGCAACAGGGACGTGTGAGACAAGGACACAGCAACACTGGCCATGTCTGAGGAGGGACACACTCCACTTTTTACTGTGTATACTGTGTTCAGATAGACTTGTGTATTATTAGATTGGTATCATAGCATAGTGTGATTGCATTATTTATTATGATTGTATTAGACTCCCATAAGTGTTAGCAAGGAATAAAGAGAAACTAATCACGGTAACGTCAACAGAATAATAAAACAGAATTTAAAAAATGGAGGGTACCCCCAGTTTGTCAGCTTGCTCCGAACACTCAACAGAAGTACTTAACAGAACACTGTGCAGACAGCCATGAACAACACACGCCCTTCACTAGCAGATGCAAACGTAAAACATTAACACACTCTCCATCCCGCCTTACAAGTCAAACCAGGAGAGACCCCCTCAGTTCTCTTCTCTGAATACTCTTTGAACGCACTCTTGCTTCCTTGAGGTAATCTATGATCCGACACCACTCTGAATTAACCAAGATCATCAATTACATCAAGAAAAAAAAACAGACTGCAAGAGTATCCCCACATGGAGGGCCCCCGACCATGCATTCTCATGGACTCCATGGTAACGCATTGCAACACCAAGCCACGGTACACGCACTCACCTAGGGCAGGAGCTCTACTACAAACTTCCACCATCTGCTGCAGTTCCGGTGAGAATTAGAGGGGCCAAGGCAAACGGACAGGTCATTTAGAGGTCAAATTTGGGAGCGAGGCCCGCAATGACCACCACAAACTACCGCTTTAATTTAGGCCTTTTGCCAAATCCAACTTCTTTCCTTGACCTCTGTTGTATTCATGTCATTTAAGTGATAGAATACTGTTATGCAGTGATATTATACATACAATGTTCTGATAAGAAAAACTGTTGGAGAATTAGCATGGTTTGGGATTTTAACAAGCTAGTTCCTCGTAAATGACCAAGTGTGACACTGCATCGCTCCCCTCCATCACACCATAATGTCAGTATGTTAAACAAAGGGGTGTTGGGGTGCTATTAGTCTGGTTAGTGTGGCTGCATACCCTGTGCACGTGAGCAGCGTTGGAACGACACTCCTCATACTGCTGGTCAAGACGTTTGTCCTGCAGACAGGAAATCATCAAACCATGGTAAGCAAGTAGCTAAAATGAGCGGATGCATACAGTTACAGCAACATGCGACAGCCTTACCACACAGTGAACCACGATACTGAGGGGGATCCAGAAGATGAGAGAGAACCCCACTACTGAGCCCACAATGTTATCTGCCAGGAACTTCCCTGATGGGGGAGGAGAGGAGGGCGGATGGTAAACCACTATTCTGATTCTGGTTTAGTTTTGGACACAGAAGCTATGGCCATCTTACTGTAAAACCTAGGAGATGTACTGTGTAAAATCAAAAATGAAAAATCGTATCTTTATGACCCGTTTAACCTTTTGGGAGAGACAATTTCATTTTGTAATAAAACAAAACCCATCTATGTTTTGCCTTCAGCATACTGAATGTATTGTCATGGAAGATGCCTTACCGAATGTGTTGATGTCCAGTTTGTCAATGAAATCCCACAACCTCTCAATTACATCCTGCACTTGCTTCATGCACTTTCCCTGTGAGGACACAATCCCCCCCCCACACACATTCACTATGAAGACACACCCACCAAGCAAACACTTCTGTTTCCAGTCCTGTTATTGTGTTGACTGTAATGTCGGATGGATATTAGAGGGAGAAAACTCACATTCTCAACACAGAAGCCCACGGTGCAGGGTTTACCCTTGCGCAGATAGAGGAAACTGCCATTCGTTTGAACGAAAGGAGAGCAGGTGCCATCTTTGCCCCTGCAGCACACTTTACATGAGTCCTCTGTCTCTGCAAAACAAAGAGTTGTACACACTTAAACTTGACCTTTCCCGCTTGCTATTACGAAACACCTTTGGGCCATTCTTATTATCAGGGACATATCAGTATTTCATCAAAGTTGAGCACCTTAGCACCTTTCCTACTAAAACGTTCAAGTACTAAAACATTGGCCGACCAGGCCATCCTTGCAAAAAAATAAAAATACTGTTCTTAAGAGACTTGCCTGGTTTAGTAAAGGTTCAATTACTTAACTGAGAATGTGTTCAGGGACCCCGAGCAGAAGAGCTCGTCCTTACCGTTGCACGCACAGGACTTCAGGTTCTGCATGGCCTCGCAGAACGGGTTACACTCTCCAGCGTGACACCGACCGTTGTCCACACAGGGCATGTCGTCTTCAGCGTTTTTAGGGGGAGGACACTCACTACTGTTGCCTAGCACAGGGAGGAGTGAAGATAGCTTGTAGTGCTTAATAGTGGCCATGTGGTGGTGCTGTTCACACATAGGCATTTATGCCTGTGTATGTTCCGTCTCACACTGAAATAGGGTCTTATGCATATAATTTAGCATTGCCAAGTAGCAGCTAATATTCAAATGGTACTCAGGAGGTGTTCACCTGTGCAACTGGACTCGCCTTTACAGGTAGCGCTAATGGGTTCCTGGCACTTCTTCCCTGCACGCTCAAACTTGCAGTTCTTACAGCAAACGCTGTTCCTGTCACTGTGGAGAAAACAGATTTGAGAATGACTGGGTGTGTATTAGTAACTGGCCACAAGATAGCAGACATTTAGAGTTGAATAGCTATTTTGTGGAATTACAGATGGCAGAAGATGAACTAGAAGTCTTTTCAGAACATTATAGCTGGGCAGGACCTGGGTGTGTTGCTATGAAACGTGTACAGGTGCGCTCCTACCTGCACTGTGCGGCAGCTCTGAACTTGCAGTCGGACGTGCAGCAGGGGTCAGAGTTGAGATGGAGGAGTCCAGGGTCGCACTGCTCCCCTTCCTCGACGCGGGAGTTCCCACAGACCTTGCTGTTCCTCTCCTTGAAGCACAGCGGAGCCTTGAAACTCAATGTCTTCCCTATGGAGACCTTGCTGCAGTTGGAGAAGCGCTTTGGTAGGAAAGGAGGAAAAAGGATAATTAAGTCATTTAAATAAAGTGAGAACATTCTAGAACAATGAGTTTAATAGCCTTTACGTGAAAGGGGAAAAAAGTTCAATTCTACTGAAATTAATAGCTCTTCCTCCAAATAATTTGTGCAAGTTTGTTTTAAAATCTGTTGGGGAATTACCTTCCCCTAGTGGTGATAAAAAATGCTTAATACAGGGGTACAATGCATGAATACAAATAATAGGGGAACATAACATACCTTGTTGTTGATGTGGTCTCCGCTCACAGCAATGGGATACATGACAAACTTTCCCCCGTGGTCATCGCTGGGGGCACAGTAGGCGATGTTGTCCGGGTCGTGCTCTGCTCCGAAGTTATGGCCTAGCTCATGGGTGGTCACCAGGTCTGCTTCCTGGTGGGAGACACAACACATGAACACTAAATATAAACAGATCATTAAAATTGCATTACAATACAGATGACAAGCTATGGTGCAATAGTCCTGTCACTCTAACTTTGAACCAACTCCTCAACCAATTAAATTAAACTCTCTCGCCCAAGGTTTGTTCTTGGTTTGTGAAATGTGGAAAAACAGAATACAGAAGGATTCTACTACAGGGCTAAAAATACACTTTGAAAATACACACTGACAGAACCTAAATGATTTAATACCACAGCTACAAAAGAGGCACATACATTTTTAGTGTTGCTAAAAGTTGCATCATCTTTGCTACAGTAGGAAGTGGTACACACCATGGCTATAACAGACCTTTGTTAGAATGGTTTTCCCATAGTTCTTAGTGCTGGTTAATCCAGTGTTGAGGTAGCTGGGCTTCTTGACCGAATGAGAGGGGTAGTATGCTGCACACACACACACACACACACACACACACACACACACACACACACACACAGAAAAGATAATCAGTCTATAGTCTGCTGTTCAGCAAAATGACATTTACGAATGCTGTCCCCTGGCTTTTGGCCAGCAACCAAGCCCGCGATTTATTGTCCGTTTAATCACGTCAAATCTACCAGCACTGTGACTTGCTGTGCACTAAACATATGACAAGATGAACAATACATTGTGTTTCTATTTCCATGACATTTGGAGGATTATCCGTGTTCATAGACGATACAGGCTTAAAATAATACCACCAAGTGCTTTGTCCTTACGTTTGGGACAGAGGCCCCCCAGGGCTTGGTCTTTGGAGGGGGCCACGTAGGCCAGTCCCAGGGTCCCCTCATCAAAGTCCTGGTAGGTGAACAGGTGGGCCAGGCACACAGTGGACGCATTGTCAGCTATGTCTGAGCTGAATTGCTAACGGAACGCAAAGACATTATTAGTATTACTGATCACACTTCATGCATGTATACACTACATATAGACACCCCCTGCCCAACACAGGAGGCTGTAACATGCCATTCTTTACATATTATTAATGAAGCCTAGCTTTACAGCGGCAGCTCTCTCACCTCCAGGAGTCTCTTGACATCCCAGACCTCCTTTCCTTTCACTGGGCTGTTCTCCATGTTGTAGTGGACCCAGTTGGAGCCCGTATGGTCAGGGGACGGGGCGGTAGGCTTTTTGTTGACGATTATCTGAGAATGGTGATTGGAAGTCTGATTAATAAAAGGCATGTTTTGGTGTGGTGTGTGTAATGCACAATTATTATAGTAAAACAATTTCCGTATCCAGAATTGATTTAAGGAAAACAGTGGAACCCCCACAATATGAGTGTACTCTCAAAGTACTCATGTTACCAAAGTGCCATATACTGTGTGTGTGTGTGTGTGTGTGTGTGTGTGTGTGTGTGTGTGTGTGTACACACACAATTTTACAATTTGTTAATATAGGAGATGCTTTTATCCAAAGTGACTTACAGATAGTACAAGTAACAAGCATTAAGGAGCTCTTCTTGCACAAGGATGCTTACAGGTAGACTGGGCATGCCTGCCCCTTTTTTAGTTCTAACACAATCTAGATGTATATAGCAGTACTAAGTAGAAGAAAATAAACAAATAAATAAAACACAGACATCCCATTATCATAAAAACTAAAAAAGATGGTAATAAGTTTATTGGGACATTTACGAACAGGTGCCTCTCATGTCTTTCCTTCGTGTCAGTAGGCAACTTATGTCAGGATTCGTGTTTTGAGCGGTGATATTTCTCTGTAGAGAAACCTCTAGAAGCTCTCCAACTCATTTAGGGTCAGTAAGATTGGAAAATAATTCAGAGAAGCTAAACGAATGCATACCTTTTCAGTGAGAAAATCAGGGATTCATAGTAGGGACAAACAGTGTCTCCATTCATCCCCAAAGCCCGTGGAACAAATTAAATTACCCCATGAGGAACAGACAAAAGCTTTCAGAGTCTAAAAAAAAAAATGCTCTTCTCAATTCAATAAGGGACAGCGTTATACTCGGGCTCACATCAGGGAGTGACACCATATACAATGAAGCCATCGTGCCCATAGTGAAGTCTGGCGCTTAAAATGGAGCCTTACTCACACGTTGCTAGAAACACACACACACACACACACGCGCGCGCACACACACACATAGACAAACCTGTTGAATCTGGACACCGTAGCCTTTGAACTCCTCATTCCAGGTGGTGTTCCTATAGATATCGTCCACTCGATCGATCAATTCAATCTAGAGTAGGGAAGAAAGAGCTATAGATATAACGTATGTGAACTGTAGTCGTACAAGATGGAAATTAATACTATTGTAGATGCATTAAAACACAATTGTTAACACACAGTGTTGCCAGCACTGTTTATAGCGCACAAATGAGGTGTCAATCTTACAATCTAATGTAGAACCAAACAGGCAATTAAAATAAAATTACAATTAGGTCATTTAGCAGACGCTTTTATCCAAAGAGACTTACAATTACATGCTGTTATTATATGGAGCAGACTGGGGTTAGGCATCTTGCTCAAGGATGCTTACAGGTAGGCTAACTCTGGGGCTCGAACCCACGACCTTCCGGCTGGGAGCACAACACCCAGATCACTAGACTATCCTGCCCCCTCCCTAAAAAGTTAAATACCGCTAATAGTCAAATCTATAGGCTACAAATGTCCTTTATGTCCTTTCTACACATCAACATTGAAATTATATAATTAACACTTTTCACAGCCGTGTAGGGTAAACATAGCAACAGTGGATAAAATGAATGATGGGTGTTTAGCAAGCAAGACAATACTATCTGAACACCTGAATCAAACAGACCGATTATTAAATTGTATCAGCTACGGTTGTAGTTACCCTGCTATGATACATCTGTGAAAAGGGTCCATCAACCTTATGCATTAAGCTCTGATTTGGTGCAGCTTAACTGCTCCATAGTGACCCCTTATTTGCCATACTCAATATTGGTAAATGATCAACTAGAGAGCAATACCAGGTAGTTTATAGTTACGCTCTCCTCCTCGCGGCCCATGTACTTGAAGAAACGGTAGTCTGCAACTAGTAGCAGGGGACAGGTGTTCTTCTTGTGGTTGTGAGCGTAGCGCTTCCCTCTGTGATGAGGCTCTTTTGAAGAACACACAAGACAGGGTTAGACATACAGAGAGACACCGTCAGGGCAGAAAGCTACCAAGAGAACAAAGGGTGTGTAAACCAAGACCAAATAAAAATGCAATAATTATTGACATTGATGATGTTCAGGAAAAAAACTGATCCGCAACATAAACATGGCTTCATAGAGGCAGAGAAAGGTACACCCATACATACATACATACATACATACATACATACATACATCCATCCATCCATTGGATGCAACAGCGATTAAAGCATAAATAAAGCAATGTACATAGATGTAAACGTAAGGAAGTGAAACAATGAGGCCATGCTCCAGTATGCTATTGTTAATTGCCCTCATTTTCACTTTTAGCGACCTGGCTTCTTTTTCTGTATAACTGTGAACTGATTAAGTTGTGAGACACAGTATGCCCTTTCTAAACATCAAGGATTCCCCATATTTGACCAGAAAACATAATTTTTGCTATAGAATTATAAAGAGACCAACAGAGATCCCCTTAGGAATAGATGGGTGCACAATCCAGGCTGTTGTGGAATATATGGGCATACGAGTACAATTATGAGTATTACACGGAGCAGATAGGTGTTAGACAGGGCTTACTCAAGGATGTTTACAAGTAGGTCAACTCCAGGGAAACCATGACCTTCTGGCTGGGAGTCCAACACCCAGACCACTAGACTATCCTGCCCCCCATTAGTCTTCTTTTAATTCTGACCTTACCTAGGAGCCTTGTAGAAATGTGTTGCTCCGAACCAGTGACGTCTTCGCATTTGCCACCAGGGTTCAATGGATTAGAATGCTTTCTACTCCACAAGTACCTTCACCTCCATTCATTTTCCACACAAGTGTTTTTAAATAGTAACAAGTGAAGGGTACTTCAGGCGTCTTCCCTGGCTCTCATGCCGCGCTGCATTTACAAAAGCAGCACAATGGAATCAAAAGGCTTTCATACACAATACCCTCTTGTTAGCGGTGTGCGTCTGCAGAAGCTAGGGTTTACTGATGAAAGGCTTTTATTAATGGGGAGAAAAATAAATCAGCTGCCATCCACTTCTGCCTCATGACTTAGCGTCCGCCCCCACCTTTTCTCCACCTTCAACATTCATTATCTGCTCTCTCCTCTTCCCCCCTTCATTCTTAAACCTCCACAAAAACTAGCCTGAGGTGTACGACAGGCCTGACCTCCCTCCCACCCCCATCTTTCCCTCCCTACCATTGAGGAAGAGGGTGCAACACTCACCCGGCCCACGACCTTGCCGATCCCCGCTGCCGGTCTCGGGCAGCAGGCTCTGGGCCTCTGGCCCGTGGATGTAGCCGCACACCTTCGGAGAGGCGACGCGGCTGATATTCCTGATGTCCTCAGATCGGTACACCAGCACACGGCCGTCACGCTCTGACTCTGTGAACCTCCACAGGGGCTGGGCATAGAGAGAGAGAGAGGGAGAGAGAGGGGAGGATGAGGAGGATGTATGACAGAGAGGAAAAATTGATACCAGGAAAATTCACAAGTATCATGGGCTATAGTATTTGTGTTAGCATAAACTGGTCAATACCTCCACATTATATTCAGCTTCATCGGTTAGTATGTGGGCGGAGAATTCATCACCATCTATGTGTGCCTGCACACGTGAATGTTCCTCTCCTGCAAAGAAAATGACACAGAGTGGTATTGTTAAACTAAGGACTAACTAGGTCTCTCTCTCTCTCTCTCTCTGCCCCCCCACACACTCACCAACAACATGTCCAGTGAAGAAGTTCTGCAAAGGAACATCATAGTTCTCCTCTCCCCCTTGCTCGTCAACAAACACAGCCTTGAAGTTCTCCGTGAACAGGTGTGTGTTTGTGGTCAGGTAAAGTTTGAAATCTCTGAAAACCAAAGACATACCGTAAGTGTCAAATTGATTGATTGTATCCCAAGGAGATTATACTGACAAATGATGACCAAGCATTTACTATTCCACAAAAAGGCAAAAATGCTTGTTTGGATGTTTTCTTCTGGTGATGCTGATTACTCTACCCTAAAGCATAAAGACACATATGCCTGGACCTGGGATTTTCCCAACCCACAAGTAAATTATCTTTTAAATCACATTTCCTTGTTCCACATCCACTTGTGCTGTCTGAACCTTATGACTTGATGTCATAAGATGATTATTTGCCTAATAAATGAATGTATTCACAATATTGCGGTAACTACTTGTGCAAGGCTCTGAAGCTGACAAGGCGTTCCAGGTGAGACTGGGTGTGGACATCCCTCTTCCTTATAGAGTGCAGCTGAAGACCAGACCATGGCAGAACCTCATACTCCGAGAGGATGGAGCTCAAAGCCTCTAGAAGACGTAAAGAACGAGAGAATGATCGTGCATGCTGGTCAAGCAAGGGTTTTCGATTCACAGACCACTTTGCTCTAACATTTATGTTCATATTTGAAACGTTAGACAACTATCGTTGTATTTCACAACCACTTACCATATTTTAAGAAATTATATAAATGCAAACTTTTATTACAGTAGTTATTAAAATACTATAACAGCTATATTAACGGTTAACTAGCTTACGGTACCGGTTAACTTACCGAAATCGGGGTCTACTTCCTGACTTTCCTCCGCCGATATTCGTGTTTTTACAGCACAATTGACCAAGAAAGGGGCAAAAAACGAAACAAATAATACGCACCTCATTGTTTAAATGAATAAATAAAGCTACTCTAGTGATTTCATTGTTACAAATTAATGAGATGTCATCATAAGGAGTGATGGTGACAGCTAGCTAAGCTACCCGGAAGTATACGGGCTGGAAAACATCCGCTTTTTGCAAGAAAATGAAACTTCAGGATGTCACACACAAAGTAGTATAGTAAAGTTACAGTAGTAAAGTAATAAGAAAAATCTAAATTTGATTTTGTTTGTTTATTGTTATAACACATAGTTTATATAAAGGAATTTGTTTGAACAATAGGAATACCCCATGTAAGATATTTAAAAATTAAATCCATGTTAATTGTATGATGATTCATTCCCTTTACCATTGCATTATTATAATCAAATTTCCTGTTAATATTACCGGTCCACTTGTCATTGCACCCATTATAAAGATTGAGATACTGCGTTTTTATAAACCCTATCTATTAGCTATGTAACATACGATGGGAGGAATAGGTGAAGTGGGTGTAGTTTGTTTCAATGTGAAATACAGGCCTGTGCAGCCCTTTGAGACTGTAATGTGATTAAGGACTATATAAACAAACTTGACTTAAACATACAGTATGGTCACAAATACATATTGAACAAGCCTTAACTTTTACTCAATTAATTTGAGGAAAGCCCTCATGAAACTTGGTTAATGTCAACACTAAGAAAGAAAAGACGGAGATTACACATTAGTTAGAAACCGTAAAATTATGCCCCTGAAAAAAAGAGGTAGTGATTAGCGTCACAGCACTATGGTCTTTTTATTTTACCCCCATGGACAAATAATAGGGACAGAGACAAACAGACTTGGTTTATAAAATGTTTTTTAATCATGTTACATAGCTGATACGTAGGGCATCAAACAGTTCCACAAGGCTTTTGGGGACTACAATCGATTAGCAAAACACAATAGTGGTCCAAATTTCTAATTACAATCACTGAACTAACCAAACAGCCTCTTTAAGATGTATACAAACCCGCATTGAGAAGTTCTCAACTTGACACTGTGTGCATGATAGAATTTGTTTCCATTCCAGTGTAACATTTAAAACATGCATGATGGAATTTGGTTACTCCATTAAAAGATCCCTGTATTTTGTCTGACAAAGACTATTTCCCCCCAAAACAGACATGCTTCAGTGGCATCATAACCAGGACCACAAAGTGAGATTTAACCAATTGGCACCTGGTCTTATCAAAACAGTTGGTGCCAGCATTATACATTACACTGGCTCTCCCTGCAGCATGGAAGTAATGTATCGGTTTCAAAATGACTTGCAGCAGCGGTAACCGTACCACAGAACTATGTAGAAACAGACACACTATCAGGGATTGGGGCAACTAGTTCTTAAATCTAACATTTTGCAATTCTACTGAAAGAAAACCTGGATTGACTTTATGGGACTGGGTTTCCAGTTGTTCAACAATAGGGCCCTTGTTAATTTTTTTGCCTTTATTTTGAACTAGAATTTTGATACAAATTAAAGCTATCAATACTTTTCTACAGCAGGAAATGCACATATGGAAGGCCAGAGCAAATCAACTAAAAAGGAATGGAGTGTTACTTATACCTTGTTTGCCCCCCCATTTCTTTGTCCAAATATATTTAACATTTTATTTTCATACATAGTTCTTTTCAGTAATGGGATTCATTGCTAGAATTCTGTGTCATTTTTTTAGTGGAGCAATAAGGAATGAAGACGTGTAAAAAGTTTGTTTTTTTTTCTCTTTTATATTTTTTGGGATGACCAACATTGAGGATTGTCATTTTAGTTCTCGTTCTCTCCAGCCTCTCCTCCTTCTCCACCTTCTCCCTCCTCTGCAGCATTGTCAGATGTCCATAACTGGAAAAAAACAAAAAAGGGAAACATTTAGAGTGAGCTGCCAAATATAAAGTAAAAATATAATCTCCACATTCTTCATGCCCAATTCACACAGCAAGCCACCTTGTCTCCTGTGATGACCATGTATGTCATGCGAGTGTGTGGACATGAGCAATGAACGTACTGTCAGGTTGTCTCTGAGTAGCTGCATGATCAGAGTGCTGTCTTTGTAGGACTCCTCGTTCAGCTTGTCAAGCTCTGCAATGGCGTCGTCAAATGCCTGTTAAAAGAAAAGGGAGGCACAAAATTTACACCTTTACTTTGAGATGCGAAACACAAAGCAGAGACATTACAATTCACATATATCCCAAGTCAATATGTTAAGAATCATGATGCAGCTTGTGTTATGATAATCCATAATGTCTTTCTGACACTCCTAAATGCACAAGATCTAAGTAAATTCATAAACAGTCCGTCTCTCTTAAGAGAGGGTCAAACATAGGCTGTAGTGATGGGAAAATCTTCATATTTCACAATAAAAATCATGGCTTTATGTAGGTGGGTGGTAATAAGCAAGTGACCTGTTTGGCCAGGAGGCAGGCTTTCTCTGGAGAGTTGAGGATTTCGTAGTAGAAGACTGAGAAGTTAAGGGCCAGGCCCAAGCGAATGGGATGTGTGGGATCCATCTCGTCCTTGCTAATGTTAAATGCCTGCTGGTAGGCCTCTTGAGAGCTCTCAATGGTCGCTGTGGGTACACAAAATATAAAAAAATAAAAATAAAAAAGGACTCAAAAGGATATCCACTACTGTGTTTTTGTTTTGTTTTTTTATTCTGGTCCACCGTGGCAAGTTTGCGTTTTCTGTGAGGAAGTTCTGAATTGTAATATTCATTGTTCAATTTGTGCTTGTAGCTAGTCTACTCCTCTTTTACGTATAGATAGCCATTCATCGACTAGCTCATTGACATGCCTGTAGTATTCTGACATGAGTATACTACAGACTAGAAATACTAAAATGCACTACTGGTCGGCCAGTCCCCCCCCCCCCCCCCATAATTACTATGGACCAATGAGCAAAACAGACCCAAAAAAAAGAAGATTCGACGATCAGCCGACTGTAGGCAAGACTTAACTACGTAAATTCTTAGTCAGGAACACCCCTATTACATACACTGAGGAAAACTGGTTTAATCTGGTGTAAAACGAAGAGAAGAGTTCAGGCAGAGAAAAAGAATGTGTGTGTCACACAGCACGTGCCCTTTGAAAGAGCTAGAGGCCCACATAGTTGGCCGACGCCCACCCCTTTTATATCCTCCTATCAGACGAGGCCTTGTGGTCACGCGAGTGTGACGCACTAGCCCATTTCACTTCATTTCCATGACAAAATCTGACAGTCCCATTTGGTGTGTGAACAAGCCAAAAAAAAGAAAGACGACATTTTTGTTATTGGTGTAAAATAGCAAAGATTATCATTTTGCCATTAACTGCATTATATGTAGAAAAATATTTCCTGCACATGAGAGCTCATACATTTCAGGTATTTCAGACAGGTCAAAAACAGTTGTGCTTTCCAACATTGTTTAATACATTACTTTCCATCTAAAACTATTTATTGCACTTAAACATTTTAAATAAACTCTGCACATAATTCTGCATATAAGATTCATCTATAGTCTAGCAACTTGTATGAAATGTTGCATTAGGTCAAAGTAGTTGGGTGCACAAGAGTTGAATATTTCATCTCACCGGTCCTATCAGCTCCAGCGGCAACTTCAGCCAGGTATCTATAGTAGTCCCCCTTCATCTTAAGATAGAAGACTTTGCTCTCGGGATTCGTGGAGTTCTCAATTAAATATTTGTTCAGCAGTTCCTGTGGACAGTAAAAACATAGAAAAATCAATACACATAAAATACATTATTTTTTAATTAATACATACATACACACACACCCTAACCTAGCTATACATTTGTTTGACTAAGCAACTTGCAATGGTCATATTAACTCAGCTGATTTTAACCACAAATACAAAGCAAACATGATAATGACAGATGTAAAAGATTCCACACAAAAGGCCAGCCTAATGGCACACTATACATTTATATAGGATGTCCACTCCACCAGAGAGCACTCCTCACTTCATAGCTCAAACCTTAATTAATGAGAACTACTCATGGATGTATAATAAGAGGTACTACTTCACTTTATCATGAGCCAAGTGCATAGGCTAACCCAGTATTTTTTTTGCAACCCTTTTACACAGCATCAATTCCGGCACTAGTCATTCCAAGTAGTCCACAAATGAGGCTAGGCCTCCTGTGGGTTCCTGACCATCTCCTGCCCCAGATTCCAAGTTGATTCTATGAGTTATCTTCCTTCGGTAAGACACTGTGCAGCAAAGCAGTCTTGTAGTGTTGTTTCATTTCATTCCCCTGCGACATGTAAGCGAAACATAAAGATAAAAGCACCGTGCCAGTGAAGTGTTATGGGTTGCTGCTTATGAGCATATATTACTAGATATTAGCTTACTTAAATCTGCAGCTTTTGAAGGGGGCCGTACTCATAACTGCATGTATACGACAAAGCAGTCTCATCTCTTTCTCTAGCATATAATCAAACTGACCAATAAAAATGCACCTATGCCATTTCTATAACATGAGCTTTGCAAGCAGTTCATACTGAATATACAGTGGCAGCACAATTGACGCCCAACTCAAATAATTAATTATCTTTTTCCCTTAACTCACTTTATAAAAAGGCTTTATAGCTATAGGCTACCTAAAGAGAAATTAAACGGACCAAATTAGACGATGACAGATCATGATGAGTTCAAACTGTCTGTACAAATCCCAGTTAATGAGCTCTACAAGCTCAGCCATCTTCTGGGAAGATTACTAGGGCTAATCTGTGTCAGTGAGCCCATGGTTTACAGACACCTTAACTGATTTGCAGAGATTACATCACATTACATTACATGTAGTGCGTTTTCCAACACATCACACCTAACGAGAACATTGACAGTCTTGTGTTCATGGTATGGGGTCTATGCCTCCATTTAACAATACTTTAAAAACGTACTTGCAGTTTTTATTTAAGAACAAAGCAAAGCAAACGCCTAATCATTAATCAGCAAGGCAACATAACATGATTTTTTTTTCCTCTCTCCCATTCCTTCCAGCAATGCCTAAGCACAGCCCATCCTCGCAGCCACTCCCTGGCCATTTACTGACACAGAGATTAGCTCAGCTGAAACATGTGCATGGCTCAAGTGCCAAGCATTCCTCTCTCATTGCATGCACAGCACGACAGACAGCGCTGCCTCAGAGTGCATTCGCACAGGGATCCGATTTCAATCACTCACCCTTTACAATAGGGAGAAAGGGGTGCCAGCACATTACATCTCCATACACATCTTAATTGCAATAAAAAAAAAAAAAGGAGGTGTATATGGAGCGTGAATTGTGCTTCCACGCTGTAGAACTAACAGGAAAATGTTTATATTTTTTAGGGTTACATATGTTTTCTGCTTTTTAACTATCCAATTTGTTTTCTGAAAATCAGCCAGGCAATTCAAAGTTTAGGCATTAAACGTTAAGACAGAAACCAACTGATTAAAAAGCTTTTGTTGCTACAGTACATGTCCCCATGTGCACATGCATATTTTGTTCCAACAGCATGTCCTCCCTAACCTTCAACATTATGTTCTAAAAAGGATGCACACGGCCTGAAGCTGCTGGAGCTGGCCGGTGCCAGCCTGTCTGGTCTAGGAGCCTTACATCACATCCTAGAGGGAGGCAAAGCACTTTCCAGCCTGGCTGTGCCTCCCGTCAACCCCTTTTGTTAACTGAGGTTGGAGTCCGACGGCACTAGCTTTAGGGGAGTAGTCTGTGTAGGAAGATATAGGGCGTACTATGGTCTCTTGCACTCTTGTGGTTTCTTGGGTGCACAAGAGTTGAGCAGACATGCTCGGGCACGAGCAGTGATTGACACGCCCTCAGCCAACACTTACTACCATAGATAGGCTGAGTCAGGGACATGCACGACTGTCTAACATATTGTCTCCTCACATTATAACACAGGACATAATATTAATTATTAAAAAAATAAATAAAAAAAGCTTGCCTGCACCATAACAATGCATGTATATGGCCAGCAGCTCACAAAAGAAATGTATCTCCATCCCACAGCTTGCACTAAAACCTATTTAATCCATTACTAAGATCGGTTAAAAATAATCAAAATCTCAGTTAACTTCTGCTGTCCAGGACCAACTGATAGCAGACATACCATATCCAATAATGATGGGGGAAAAAATATACAAGTAATACTGTGCTTCTGCAATTTTTATATCATAAAAGAGTCAATTAATGGTATCGTCCAATCTACTCGCATCAACTACATTCTGTTAGGTCATGTTCATAAAAAAAAAATACAATAATTTATCATATCCCAATACATATCGGCACTCTATTTATTTATTTTTTAATTTAAAATCGCTGTAATCAAATCGTGAGGTCCCTGCCAATTCTCGTACCCAATATCCAATGAGAAAGAACACTCAGTGTACACCTGGCAGTGTATGAAGAGTTCTTAAAATATCACCTGCTACACATTTCTACTCAAGTTGTCAGTGTTATTGGTTTTGATAGGTGGCTCTATAGTGGTTGAACTGGGATGTGGCAAATATCTGTCTGGTCTATTTCAGACATCCAAATGAACTCCAGATGCATTACAATGCAGGTGCTAGATGGACCTGTGTGGTTATATCTTCCTGCGCTATTCCCTTTTGCTTTCCCCGCCCATACGGACACACCTTAAGTGGGAGCTATTGTCATTGTGACCTTTTGTCGTTTCACACCCTCGCAAGGTTTCAAGCCATTGTTCCACTTACAGATTCCCAAAAGGAAGAAACAGTGGGAGGACTACATAATAACTTCTCGCCTCTGCCTGAGAATTCATATTTATATAGAAGAGAGAAGCTCCTGGGAATCCTGGGAGAAACTACTTGATACTGGATTCAAACACTCTTGTATTGTCCGTAAAGGAGTGAGATAGTATTAGAAAATAAATTCATAATTCATAGTGTTTAGATAAACGATTTTTATGCAAATTCGCGTCATCCTTTCAATCGCGTAGTGAATGGGCTACAGTAGTAGAGCGACTAAAATACCTTTCTTTCACACTAAAAGGTAAAAGGCGGAGATTCAAAAAGGGTGGTGGGGTGGATAACTGATGTCTACCGCTGTCCCTTGCGTGTAAACCTCAACAGGAAAATAGGGAGTAGCGATGAAATATTGTTTCCACCATCAACGACTCTACGTAATGTTAGTAAGATCCCTTAACACATTCTTGGTTGTAATACAATAATTCCGAAACAGAACACAAATAGTTTCCTTTCCTGAAGACAGGTAATAGTTTTCATAGCCATCCAGATAAATAGCCAATTACAACAATGGCATGCCACAGCAATTTACCAATACGTCGTTGCAGATATCCCGGAGCTCACATTCCACCTTCTCCCTGTATTCAGTGACCATCTGCAACTTCTTATCGGTTCCCTCAGTCTTCTGCCCGATGCTGGAAATTACCCTCCATGCCGACCGCCTCGCTCCGACCACGTTTTTGTATGCGACGGATAGCAGGTTCCTCTCCTCGTTTGACAGCTCGCTACCCTGCTCCGTAACCTCCTTCATAGATGCTGCCATATCGTCATAGCGCTCGGCTTGCTCGGCCAACTTGGCCTTCTGAATGAGCTCCGTTTTATCCATAGTTTATATTTTGTGTTGTAATATTCACTGGAAAGAAATTAGTCCTGGAATGTGACAATGTCAGTTTTGGAAGGGGCACTGCGACGGCAACACTGTTCCCCGCAGTTGGGTGCCAACCTGTCGAAGTCAGGAGAAAATATTAAATGGATCATTGAAATAACATTTCGTGTTGTACAACCATTAGGCCATAATCCGCGGACTATTGACACATCCTGCACACTTCTGGTATGGGTAACGTTAGAGGCATTAGGATGCTCTAACGATGGCATTGTGGTTCACTATGGTTGCGTGAGCGTCAAATCTATGCAAATTACCCAGCAGTTTATTTTAAACGTTTAAAACAATTCTCAAGACTGCATTCAGCGAAATTAACCGATAACCTCCGAGGTTTATGTTAGCTACGGAAGCAGAGGTCGCCCGCTGTACACATTTCACAAGACAGCCCGCCACAAAGCTGGCTAACGTAGCTAAAAGGGTAACGTTAGTTGTAAAGCTAAAGCTAGCCAGCACTGCAACAAGAGCCACTCCTTTTAATAGAATGTAACGCAAACGTTACTCATACTAAGAATCCGAATGTCAGAGACGGGCTATAGTACACATAATAAACTTTGTATAAACGTGTAAAAGAAAAAAATTAAAAGTAAAAGATACTTAACGCGTCTGACCTACTGAGGTCCAAATTTGCTCCAGAAAATTGATCCGATTTGAGAGATTGGTCAGAAAGGCAAAGAACCGAACAGCAGCAAACCGTACGTCCAACTGAACGTGCTAAATGGGCGTTTCGACTAGATTTTGTCAGTCCAATAACGAGTTGTTATTTCATTTTATTGACAGAATTTAATTCCGATATTAACCAGTAGTTTTTTAGCGCGGGGGAAAGAGGTGGTCCTTGAGACATAGTTTGACAGACTGGTAGGCTGCAGTTGGGGCCACGGGGTTTCTTCCAATTACATCAAGGGAGAAGACGTCATCGTATTGCCATGGTGATACACCTCCAATCCAATCACACCCCTTTCACACGTTGTCGGGCGTGGTACTCATCCTATGCTTAGAAATGTATCTTTTTCAAAGTTGTAATACTGTAAAGGCTGTAATAAAAGCAAGTATATTTATACATTATATTAACTATTGAAATAGGAAATTGTTTTCTATTTTTGTTTCACTCAATCACACAGCTAATGCAATACATTGTCACAATATGCCATCTTAAATGACCACAAGGAAACGCTGCAACATAATGTGCAGGCATATTTCAATAGGTCTACTGTCACTGTCATAAGGGGGCTTAGATCCTCATTACAGCAAACCAACCACACAAAGCAGCAAAGCCATGTTTTACATTGTAGCTAAATGTTCTTAGCCTGTGAAATAAAATAAAATAATAGTAATCTGTCCCCTGCTGTATTTTGGAGGTGACAATGGTGACAGTGTTTGGCAGCGCATCAGTTAACATTCAGAAAATGTTTTCCATAGAAGCCTGGTATTCTGTCCAAAACCTGTTAGCTATATAGATGTCAATAGATAGTACATGCATTCTAATGGAAGAGAGAGAAAGAGAAACAGAGTTACAGTAACACACATACAGTAAGATAAGTTTATAACCCCTCCCCTCCACACACACACCTCTTATGTAGTCTATAGATTACATTTTAGTTTTGTTTTCAATCTGTTTCATTGTTTGCAGATACCTTAAAAATATATAGTAAGATATAAATAATTAATTCCTTAAAGTAAGGTCTGGACCACAATACTATATACTGTAATCTGGGTTAGACTTTAAAGAATAGCCAAACCCACTCGTTTCAGATGTTCATATTTGAAAAATGTAACTTGGTGCAAAGTTTGAGAAAAGGACAGTTAGGTAAGACCAGAGAGGTTTTTGATTTGCTGTAAGCCTTCCAGCTATATAGGCATGACACTCTATAGGTCAATAGAAAAATGATCACTTTATTAATAATGTATTAAATATTACTTGCGTACATTCTGGTTCCTATGCATACATTTACATTCTCGTTCTTACCTCCTGTTTCTCCAGATTTGTCTTATTCTTCATGTGGGAGTTCAACCCATATTATCAATGGAAATGTCTACAGCATTAAAATGTGTGTTGTTGCAAGGCCTAATTAACCATTTGTGTAAGTCGCAGGCAAAGAGAGGTAACATTGATCTTAAATGTTTAGCTTCTATTCTGTTTCAAGAATATATGTTAGTTAGTTTCCTTTACAAAATGTTGGGTTACTCAATAAGACCTTTTGTTTGTCCATTACAATGCTTCAATAAATAAGTTTTGCTATGTTTCTTATGTTTTGTTAAGTCCAAAGTCTGCAGTTTGTTCACCAAAAACCTCAAAAGTTCCCTGGAGACAGTGTAGGAGGATGCAATTGAATGGACTCATGGCCTTTCCAGAATGAAAGGGTTTTACATGTAGTGTTGTTGTTGATAATAATTACCATTAACATTTAACACATAATGTATTTTCGACAGGAGTACCTAGTTCCTATGACTGGGTAATGAGAAGGGTTGCATCAAGTAAAAAAACTGGACTAGATTTCATAATGTTTAGCAACCACAACCCCAACAGCTTAGACACAGCTGAGTAAGTGTCTGTGCCTACAGCCCAAAGTCAAATAATTGCATTACATACTGTATCTCCAGTCAAGGAATTAAGGGAAGGTTCTTTTTTGAATTCTGATCTGTCATTGTTTTGTTCATAATTTGCTGATGAACAAACATCCTGAGAACATATACAGTCTGAATGTATCCCATGCTCCTCGTGGGCATTCTTGGTCAGTGAAGAGCTCATCAAGTTTTGGATGAAACACCCACCCAACTGCTGTGTCACAAAAGCAGCAGCCATGTCCTGGGCTTTATCTGATGAATTATGTGCAAGCCTCTGTAGAATTTTGCTAAATCATTGGGATTTCAGAACCTTTCTAATGAATATTTTATCAGTCAGATTGTATGTTCGTCAGTGTTAAATAAAGAATGTTCTGCTTGTCCTAATATGGTGTAATATTATACTCGGTACAGTGCAAACTGTGCACAGTGCTGTCCAACTCTGACAGTGTACCCACAAATACAGTTTCATTTACAAATGTCACATCCAGAGGAATTGATTTGCAGATATTGCATCGCACTGTTTGTGTGTTGTACAGAGGTGATGTAAACAAAAAATATTAATTAACAGGCATATTCAGAGATAAATATGTGCAAACATTATTGTTGTTAGATTTATTTGTATATATGAGGTGATTATACAGTGCCAGCCAGAACAATATCAAAACAATAAAATAAATTATATTATAAATTATAAAAAATAAAGGTGTTTCCTTAAATTACCTGTCTATATTTGAATTATTGTTGCTACCCTACAGACTCCACAGCGACTAGCTTCATCTTTGTCTTTTATTAGACATGACATTTTCTGATGAAAAGTCTCTTGTCCACAGTAGGGCAGATGACTATAAATAGAGATGGTTAATAGGTTGTGAAATCCCATGGCTTCAGCTCTACTTTTGGGGTATTGAGCTTGTCTGGATTAGCCAGTGGCACTGTAGGTCCTATAGTTCAGGTTCCCATTGCCATTGCTTATGGTGAGGCACAGCCCCTTTAAGGATTCTATGACCCACGATAGATACTGTATAATTATGCTGTCTCACCGCGCAGAAGACACTTCTGTGCGGTGAGTATGCAGAATTGGGTTCTGTACTTATGTTCACAGAATTTACTTCTGATCCTAATTCTTCATTCATTTTAGAATTAATTTCAGATTCCTGTGCGATTACAGCGGGGAAAAGAAGAGCAATGAATGTGGTGATAGGTCATATTATATTACCAACTACCCGCTCGAGAATATAATTATTATTGCTGGCAAATAGACAGAGCAATAATAGAGGGAGTACACACATATACTGTACACTCACACACCTGGCATGGCATTCTTATCCCCTCTGATATAATGCTATTATAGATGATTTATAGATCTAGAAGGTTTTAAGTGCACATTTACAGGCTGTAGCTGCTCACACAAAGAGGTTGAATAATAGATGAGAGAATTATTGGAGATTTTATTTTGGAGTCATTACATTTCCTTGCATTTAGCATCTACTGTTGCTGCACACACACACACACACACACACACACACAAGCACAGGTTTTTGCCTTTAATTAAATCCAAAAATACAATGTTACTGAATAGTAGGATTTCATATTTCTCTGTTTGTCCTTTATTTGAGTCACTTCCCAAGATGTGTCCTCCGCATTTTTACTTTTCTCCTCTCACAGTGGAGGTCAAAACTGCATTCCCTGCATAAGTCCCACAATGCACTAAAATGTATTGTATGTGAGTGGGTTTTTGAGTGTGTGTGAGTCTGTGTATGTGTCTGTGTATGTGTGTGTGTATGTGTGTGTGTGCAAGCTGTAGACTACACATACACTGTTCTTTGTCTGTATTCTTTGACTGTCTGTATGAATAATCTACCAACAGGCTCACTAAATGGGCAAGGCTGTAGAGATAATAGCAACTCTGCTTGAGGGTAAGGTGTGGGGAGCACAGCCATCAGCTTTTGTTGAATGTGCTCCCCACACCTTAGGTTTTGTGAAATAGCTCCTTCAGGTTGAGCACTTTCAACCCTGACATCTTAATTGTCAAAGCACACTTTTACCCCTTTGTTAAATATACCAGCACTGCTTGTGTGTGCATGTGTTTATGTCTTTTAGGAGATATACAGTATACCTTACAGCAGGCCTGTCTTGTGTGACCCTCTCCTCTCCTCTCCTCTCCTCTCCTCTCCTCTCCTCTCCTCTCCTCTCCTCTCCTCTCCTCTCCTCTCGTAGTTCTCATTGAAACACAATGAGATGGATGGGTAATCATTCTTAAGTGATCTCTGCACATAGGGTTTAGATGACTTCCATGCCATAACCTAAAAACAGTATTACTGACAGAATGCATGCATGTATCATTCCTTTGTTTTGTGTTTAGTTTATTTGTAAAGGGACACTAGTCTGAAATTGCCCTTGTTGTTAAAAGCAGCATATGAGACAGAAATAGTGGTATCACATTATAAGTATCACATTTTACTAACATAGGATATTGTAGGATAAATGTGGCACACCAGTTTCATTCCAGTGGCTACAGTGGTTTATATTTAGTTTTGAAGAGGAGTTATGGGGATTGTGGTGATGACAGATTGATTTGAATCAGACATTCATGCTGTCAATCACTGCGTCCCATGCTGATGACTGCAGGAAGTCAAATGCTGCTGTACGCATTCTTCGCAGACAAACTGACCAGCCCATGGACAGCTTCCTTAAAATAACTTGTCAGGTCATCAAAAAGCTATTAGTTGTAACCTTGCGTGGCTATAGACTGCTGTCTATAGCTGTCCTGAACTGTCTACATGCACAAGTCTGTTCATGTGCGTGGGTTCGCCCTCAAACCAATCACCATTGAAACAACCAGATATACTGGATATTTTTTTCTGGTATTTGACAAGGAGAGTTTCTA
Organism: Percopsis transmontana; assembly: GCA_025447815.1. Lineage (NCBI taxonomy): Eukaryota > Metazoa > Chordata > Actinopteri > Percopsiformes > Percopsidae > Percopsis > Percopsis transmontana. The sequence continues at coordinate 13,150 of JAOEHI010004018.1, read as the reverse complement.
ATGAATATATTATTATTATAACTTATTATTGACTTACTATATGAGACAAAAGGTGGTGTGGTGGCATTATTGATCTTGTTGAACTCCTTAGTTCCAATCTCTCTCTCTCTCTCTCTCTCCATTTGTGTATGTGTGTGAGTGTTTTTTGCACGCTAGCTCTCGATCTCCTCTCAGCATCTCGCCACGCTGACTCAGCTTCTCCCATTCCCTCCCTTTTCCCCGACACGCTTGACATGTCCGGGCACACATACTGACGCTGCTGGGTGATGATACTGCCTGTTGGCAACGCCAATTTGCCTGCTCTTAGCATGCATGTGATGGCGATGCATGTAAAGGCTCTTGCACTTATCGAAGTTTCCTAACTCTGTGTTTCAAGAAAGAAAAGAAACTTAAAACTACATTGCTTTAAGAAGTTGACTCTCTGAAGTGATAATATGCACATTTCTCATCCCAGGCACTATAGCAGCAGTCTTCAGTGACTAACCATTGGCTGATTTCTGTCTTCTTGTGTGTGCATTGCCAAAAAAAGCAAGTTGGACTAGAATGTGGTTGCGTGTGTGTGTGTGTGTGTGTGTATTGATCCACGATGGACTGATGGAGCTCCAACCGCTGAGCATCACTGCACATCATGGCAGTTGGTCTTGCAGAATGGAATGTCTGATAAGGTCCAATCTGCACTATCTCAGGACTATCTCAGCCACGAAGACACGTTTGACAGGCGGAGGCGGCAGGAAGATAAGATAAACAACAAAACTGAAAAAGTAGAGGTAAAAAAGAAGAAAGGTTACGTCAGAAGGCAATTGAAAAAAGAGATCAGCACTGAAATGAAAACATTCTCCCTCATGTGTAAAACACATTGGCAGGTTAATATTAAAACTTTATCACTGTGCTATAGAAATAGTGCTATTTACATAATGTCAGTGTCTGTGGAAATGGAGAAAACCTTTTTTTCTCTGATTTGCAGTAGGCTACAGTGCTAGCTCAGAAAGCTAGAGCGCTCAGGTTCACGGTTTAATCAATGACATGAATTGTACAAACATACATACCATCATATAACATCATCAGACACAACAAAGGTAAATTATGTGTGGAAGAGATATCTCCATTTTGAAAGGAAAGGCGAACAAAAGATAAACGCATTAGAACAAGGGGGCAGCAGTACATTTAACAGCATAAACTGAGCATTAAATCATGGAATATCCTCCAATGGGAGGATGAAAGCTGCGAAGATTCAGCCAAAGTGTGGAGGAGGGAAAGGTGTTACGCAACCAGCGAGCTTCCAGTCCACCCACCCAGGGAGCTACTGTAGCTACTCGGTAGCACCCTGCAGATTCAGTACCCGGCCGCATGTAGTAGGTGTATGGATGTGAGGAGGCTGAAGTGCTGCTCACTGTGGCGTTCGCCCTCTGTCTCTACCTTGAGCCTCCGTCTCCCTTCCCTCTGTGTGCATGTGATTTTGCACTCAGCAGTCCTGCTGTGGGAATCACAACGGTAAAAGTTACGCAACAGCTTCCCTCCAACACGTACACAGTCAAATATCCCAGCCCACACACACAAACATGCATAAACAGTACAGTATGTCCTGTACACATAACAAACACTTCCAACCAGTGGCATCAATAGGAAACATATCTTCATCAGTAAGTGGGCTATACAAGCTAGGTGTTAGCAGGTAAGGCAGAACACATGCCCAAATAGTCTGTATGCACCCTGTCAGTGAACACTGAACAGTGAAGTGGTCAACCAGGATTGTATATAGGGGCTTTTTGAAGCTATCCAATGATTTCTTTATGGATGAATACTTCATCCATAAATCAGTTACTCACCTCTCAGATCCTGGAATGCCAGCAGATAAAACATTGTATTCATATCCCTTCACAGAGAATCTAGCTGTAATCTGATACAATGGAGCTAATAGGGGATCAATTTTTTCTTTTTTTTGATCCTCCAAATACATTTTGCCAGAAAAAAACAGCTACATTCTCTCCAGGGATTAGCATTAATAAACCAATTTCTCAAAGAACCTTTCCAATGGTTTAATGGATGAAATATAGAAATTCTCATGACATTTGTTGAAATGCACATGGCTTGATTTCTTTACAATTCCTAAAGCTTGCCTTCTGTGGTTATAGATAGATACTGTTTGAAATAAGTCAAAGTTCCTTTGCTTTGGGCATGTTGTTGCATCGTCAGGGCCGTGTCTATTTAATCTCTGGCTGTACCCTGCCTTCCAGTGAGTCATAAAAACGTCAAGCCAAAAAGAAGAAGCAATCGGCTCAGCATTGAGAACTGTGCAAATACGCTTGTCTCTCAAAGTGCCACTATCGTCATTTGTGTGTATGTGTTCTGTGTTAGACCTATTGTATATGCCGTACCCTACGGGTAGGAAATACCCCCTCATCCAGACCCTAACTGGGATGGTCAGAGCAGCTTGTCAACTAAACTCTGTCTAAACCACAGGGAGGGGCCTTCAGGTGAACCTGCGTCAGTAACTTTCCATATCAGTTACCTCACCGCAGGGCAGGAAGGGAGAGGCTTGTATGATGGTTTTGTCGTCCAGGGAGAGAAAAAAGTCTAATGTTTCAGACAACTGTCTGACTGCTACATCAGTCCATGAAATAATGTCAAACCGAAAATCGATGCTTTTATTCTGAAAGGTTTCTGGTCTTTGTGTATTGGCGTGATGTGGAACCTGCTGTCAATAAGAATGACCCAACAGCAGAAATCTATGGTTGAAGTGAGTCGGAATTTTGGCATCCCCTTATGCCCACCAAACCATGTCAGAGGTAAAACATAGGAGATTCCCTCATGCATGTGCAGCTGCAGGCAAAGTGTGGTATTCAAACACACTGTGTTGCTCAAAGGTTCTTTATCATTGAAATGATCTTATCATGCGTTATGTACAAAGCACCACCAGACAGCACGATATTGTTGAGCGCTTGTAGCTGGAAAACAAAGACAGACGGTTGGCTTCAGCTCCGAGTGATGATGTCAGCTCATAGAGGTCATAAACTCCATTACGCACAGCACACCATGTTAATTTAAACATTGATCAATATATTGAAAGGTTTCAAGTTGTCCGGTGTACCAACTAAAACACAAGCACCAGTTACAGTGCACTATAGATATTTATGGTACTGTACTGTAATGCAGTGATTTTCTTTTTTTCATGTGCCCTTTATACAATATGGCACAATTCTTTATGGCTCCAATCTTAGAGGGTTTTCCTGATCCAGCAAGCATCATAAGGTGTTTTTCTAAAAGATAAATTAATAATAGTATTGTACTACTGTACTATTGCCATATTTCTGTCATCTACATTAAAACTGCAATGCAAGTCCCCCCGGACAGTGTCATGGGCTGCAAACTAGGGGTGGGTATTGGCAAGGACTTCACGATACGATACGCATCACGATACATGGATCACGATACGATTACATCATGATACATTGCGATACAATACATATCGCGATATATTGCGATATTACACATAGTTCACTGAAAATGTAAAAACAGAGCTATACCACACATCGGCTTTATATTTTGAAGGAGCCGCTGTAATTTTTTCTACCGGCTACCGGCAATGGGGGCCTTCAATACTAGGCAACTAGCCATACTGCGACATCTATAGTAACAGAGGTTGTAGTTCAAACACTGTTTAAAACATGAATTTTTTTCTTTCAAAAAATCGATTTTTGAGCTGGACATCGATGTAATATATTGCGAAAATAAATATATTGCTGTATTGATTTTTTAGCACAGCCCTACTGCAAACACACATTCACTCAGTACTGTGCCTGTGTGCCCATAATTAGCATAGGCCAGATGAAATGGCTTGGGGGGATGTTGTTAATTATTAAATGACTGACTCAGCCTCTGTGCTTTGCGGGCCGAAAGGCCGCTGGAAACAGGAAACATGGCGAAGCGGATCAGAGATGCCGAGCTAATTTCAAGGTATTAAAGGTGCTGTAGGTAGGATTTAAGAGCTATACATTTTGTGTAATTTCTTAGAAATGCCATAGACATTTGTCAGCTCTCAGTGGGTGAAATGCTCTGTGAGAATATCTGCTCTGGTTGATAGCTCTAGCCTCTATACAAGTCGATTTTTATTTTTATTTCGACGCCGCCTGAAAGAATTCTGACCAATCAGGACTTCTTTTCCCTGATTGGTCCGGCGATTCTACCTTGCCTGTCAGTCACATGAATGTCCGCACACAGCTCAATGGCGCTTTGAAATGGCAGACCAACGGGCTCCAGAGGGAGGGAGCAGAGGGGAGGAGGGGGTGGGTTTTTGGATTGCTGATTTTCAAAATGTTACTTTTTTTTGTTCTCTTTTAGTCAGCTCTCATTGCAACTCTCAAACCCTACCTACAGCAGCTTTAATACAGTGCTGCTACTGGCGGCTAGACTATTGATGCTCCCTGTCGCCTAACCTCTGTCTCCATAACACATAACCAAGCAAATTCAATGGCAGAATAATGAAGTGTTGTAGAACACACACACGCTGAACCCCTTTCATATCAGAATTCCAATGCTGATGTAAAACTGGGCAGGAGAACATGGGTTCTCATCCCATCACAGCCTCCCTCCCTTGCTTATTCCAACTGACTGTGCACTGGGTTTTCAGGGTCGCGTGCCTTTAGGGCATAGATCGGCCCAGAGATAAACTTAGCAACATCTAGCTGGACTGAGCCAGATTGTTGCCCTGATAAGCTCGACTACGAGAGAGGAAGGCATATGAGAATTAGTCAGTATAAGAAAAAGATAGACATATAGATAGATACAGTGTAGATATATAGATAGTTAAACAGATAGAAATACAGATGTTATAGACTGGTGTTATAAACTACTACGACTGTTATTAAATTATGTAAAAAACGAATATTTCAATGGAGTCTTTCTGACTCCCTTTTCTCAGTGTTTGCCACAAACAACAAACCCACCGCCATGCATTGTGCTGATGGCATTTCCTTCAAAACATCACTATAGAAAGAGAAATGTCATGTGGTTTCCTCAGCCGTTGTTGTTGCACTTTCTGTTTACATCTTTAGCACTTTTACACCTATACCCTCGCTCTTCTCCTCTCAAAGGTTAAGCTGATAGCTTGCAGGTGCAGGGTTAAATCAAGCATCTACTCGTCTACAAATGTTACTGTGAAGCGTCTACCAGGAACAACAGCTCAAGTAGGAAGCAGTAGGCCACACCAGCTCACAGAACGGGACCACCAAGTGCTAAAGCGTATTTTGTGTCAAAATCGTTTGTCATCACGTCATTGCTACCGAGTCCCAAAGTGCCTCTGGAAGCAATGTCAGCACAAGAACTGTTTGTCGTGAGCTTCGTGAACTGGGTTTCTATAGGCGAACAGCTGCGCACAAGCCTAAGATCCCAATGTGCAATGCCAAGCGTTGGCTAGAGTGGTGTAAAGCACGCCCTCCATTGAATCACACTTCACCATCTGGCAGTATGACGGACAAATCTGGGTTGGGCGGACGCCAGGAGCTGTCAGGGCTATAGGCCCCTTAATCCCAGTGAAGGGAAATCTTAAGGCTACAGCATACAATGACATTCTAGAGAATTGTGTGCTTCCAACAGTTTGGGGAGGGTCTTTTTCTGTTCTGTGAGCATGACAATGCCCCTGTGCACAAAGCGAGGTCCATAAAGAGCCCAGGTTTACTGAGTCTGGTGTGGAACAACTTGACTGGCCTGCACAGAGCCTGCACCTGAACCCCACCAAACACCTTCTCAGCCTTCCCAAAAGAGTGTAGACTGGTATAGTAGCAAAGGGGGGGGGGAACCAACTCTATAGTAATCAACTCCACAGTAACTGTTCGCTTTGTAAAAAATAACTTTATTTGGATAGGCTGTGAAGCCAGAACTAAATAAGATATCCTGTGAGTATAACAAGACGACACAAAGGAAATGCCAACAGGAAGTACTACCGCACTGCACTTCCTGGAAACAGCAACAACAGGAGGTGATTTATGACCTAAATATGGAATGAGTTCTCAGCTAACACAACTGTGCGAAAGCTGTTGTGTTATTATATATATGTGTTATATTTTCTCTCATTTTCTTTTGTAGATCAGGCTACATTAATTAATTAATCAATCAATCGTCGCCTTACAATAAATAAGGACCAAAAAAACACAGTTGTAAAACTCCATGGAACTTATTTTTCCACTTGTTATTTGGTGTCACGTAGCCAAACTGGCTAATATGTACAAAGGGTAGGGTACAGAGGAGGGAGGGAGAGGGAGAAAGATTCCAGTCTGTGTCCTGGCCCCAGGCTGTGTCCCGCTCTGATGACCGGCCCTCTGCTTGCATTCTCTCCTTCTTTTCCTCCTCTCCGCTCTGCTCCCTGGGAAGGTCACCTTCCAAGGAGTTCGTAGAACAGAGTTAACGTTAGCATGTTTGCCAGAATGCCCTCCCCGTGTGTCCATGAATCCAAAACCCCCGGACAATATTTGGTATCGCTAATTTCACAAATCATTTGGTTCTTTTTAATCTTTTTAATCGGCATTACCCTGTAATGTGTCCTGTATACTCTCACGATTCATTTGAGCATTCAATTCTCCCTTCTTTTCAAATCTCTCGCTCTGCCTCTCTCCCTCTACCCCCCCCCCCTCACTTTGTTGCCATGGAGACCAAGGGCAATAAAAAAAAAACAGGCTGACGTGCTGACTGGCAATGTCTGTGTGATCCTTGGTTAATGAGGTCATGCGTTCCATGGAGGAGGAAGAGAGAGAGATACAAAGGGAGAGAGAGAGAGAGAGAGAGAGCAGGGTCAGACAGAGGAAAGATGCCAGTTATCTGTGTTACCATTGTGCCCACACCTGGTAGTGTGCGCGCGCGTGCACACACACACACACACACACACACACACACAGGAAGGATGAGAGAATAAAAGGAGTGTGTATATTTTCAGTAGGCTTTAGTGTCAACAACAGGGGTTTTTCCCACCATGACTCTTAACACGACTATGTCAGTGCTGATCCTAAAATAACCAGACTAAGGCACCACATAACCAGGGACACGAAACGACACTTAAACGATAATTCTATTTTATATATTATTGGTTTGGCAATTTCTGTATGATTTAATTGTAACATCCATGCAATGGAAATATATCACAGCCCGACTATGATTGAGTGAAATGTTGTGACATTGATTTGGGTTGAGTGAAGAAACGCATTGAAATTATATTGAGATGAATTGGTAGAGGCGGACATTAACAGTGGGAGACAGACAGGCCGACAGAAGAGCAGAGAGAAGAGGGGAGGGTGTATTAAGAGGGGGCAGTGAGAGAGAGAGAGAGAGAGAAAGAGAGAGAGAGAGAAAGGAGCCACTAGACTTGCTTGTAGTCCAGGCCGACAATACACTGCTTTGATGTAGCCTAAAGCACATCCGCGCCATCCACGCCATATTTTCTTCAAGCCTGCCAATGGGAGCTCAATTAGCGCCATACAGGCGGCCACATTGCCCACTCTGCAGCACACTTGGATGCAGCGATGGATGCAGCATTTTCTTCTTCTTATTTCAGGCTCCGTGAATACATCCCCCCCGCCCTCGACACACACTGGTTGCCATGGGAGGGACGGGTTCTACAGGAGAACATCTGTGGAGGTGGAAGAGAGAGAGAGACATGGAGAGAAAGAAAAAGAGGACATGTATTTTCATGTGTGCGCATGTATTGCTGTTTGTGTGGTGTGTGTGTGTGTGTGTGTGTGTGTATGTTCGCGTGCAGAGGTGGAAATCGAACACCAGCAGGACTGACTGATGCTGTCGCAAGCTCTTCCTGTCCTGTATCCTGTTTCCTGTTTCCTTCCTGTGTGGAGTGGAGTTCCTCCATCCTTCTGTCCTCGCCACTCCCTGCGTCGTCTGACTGTCCGTCCTATGTGTTTCCACAGGAATTTTTTTTCCAACCTCCATTTGGTTTCAATATCACTTTAAGCAATTCATACGATGATTTTATACATTAATTCTACTTTAGCTACTTGTGTGGTCAGAATCCAGTTTGTATTTACATCAAGTCATTCCTGCCATAAATGATTCATAGACCACCAGAACACCGGTAGCTGTGTTACCGTGTTGGTAGCTACTGTATATTGCTCGACTCTTGTGTGTGTACGTCGTAAAATCAGCTTTTAGCTTTGACTGGGCCTAAAGAGACACAAACAGACCGATAGGCCCTCTCTTAGAAAAAGTAGGAGAGTATCAGAGGAGGGTGATTGACCTGTCCTAACCGTCAACAGACCCCCGGCATCCACCGAAGGGCAAAAAAACGCAAAAGGAGAATGAAGGTAGTGAAATATTCACGACTCGTCAATATTCTCGTAAATCACAAGAGAATGAATGTTTAAGAGCCGGGTTTTGAGAGAGTAGGAGATCTACCCGTCTAATGTTTTTCAATGAAATCGCAGAAAGGATGGGTGATCAAGGGTTAATATTATCAGGGACCCAGCGACCGAGCGCCAGTACTACGCCGTACGGGACATTTGAATGAGAATAGACCAGACAGGCTTAGTGCTCATGGTAGGCTATTGGTCTGTGGAATGCACTGAATCTTTTCAATAGTAATTTTTTTAAATGAAAACACAACCGTTTTAAAAAAAAAATATTTCACAAACTTTGAGATGTGGCGCGTTATCTTTGTGTAACGGTTGTTTGTCCTGCAGCAAATTCAGCAAATGCAATGTTGGGCTGCCCTCTTCTGGACATTACCGTTCACTGCACTTTTGCACTCTAGTTGCCCTTGATGTTTTTTTACGCAGTTGATTCTTTTCGCTTCACATTTTCACAGGCCAGAACTTGTTTACATGAGTATCTTAGTGTGTGTGCTCGTGTGCGCTCCTGTGGATGCATGCCTAAATACACTGAAATATTGACTGCAAGGAATGGCTGACAGTTATTAACGCTTGACCCACCTTGTCGGGTGCAGTGATCTGCGGGCTCCACCCGGGGACGGCAGTTATACCAGTGTGACCAGAACCAAGACAGAGGTGTTAGTGGTTTGACAGGTCGGTGGATCAGTTAACAATAGGCTCTGATTTAAGATGCAGACACTCCTTGACCTTGCGACACACCTATATGTGTGAAGTTGTGAAAGGTCCGCTGAGTTCCTCATGCTATTTAATTATTTAATTATTTTGTAGGCTATGTTCCCATCTGTGTGAGGGACTTAGGAGAATTGTGATGATAGACTAAAATTGCATAATACGTCAGGTGAAACTCACTTATAAAAATCGAAATGTATCTCAATTAAAATCTCCAATGACAAACGTGATTAAGATCAGACTGGGTGTTGTTTGAATTTATATTCCAAAGTATGTTTTAAGACAGCCCTAATCAGCCTTAATGGGGAGAAATTGCATATACTATACTACTACTTTACAATTGATAGAAGCATTGCATGTCAAAAACTTTTCAAAATAAACTTAAAACCCATTTCATCACAGAGGCCCAGACTGAGGATTTTTACATCAGCTAAATATCTAAACACATCACTGTGTCTTTTGCCTACTGCCTGGGGCACAAAGGCTTTGGCCACTGTTCAAGTGAAACTCCTCTGTTTTCGCTCACTCTCTGCTGGGCCTGAGGTGCATTTGATTGGCTGGTTCCTGACACATCCCTCCAACAACCCCACCCCTCCCTATTTTTTTCAAGTTCATATTAGCAAGAAATGGCAGCGGCATTAGTGGTAATCTCTCAGTAAATGGAGTTTGACATGTGGTCAGTGTGTATGGGGTCAGTGTGCATGACGGCAGCATTAGCTCAGGGAGGAGAAAGGAGGTGTGGTGGGTGATGAGAGAGGGAGTGAGAAGAGGGTCATCAATAGGTCAGACCGGAGGTGTGTGTGCCAAGAAGGATATATTAAGTTGACTGACTGTTGGGCTAACCTCAAGATATTTAAAATAAAATGACTTTTTCTCAATATTACTATCTATAAACTTACCATTATAAACGGCCCACTGTAAGCCTATACTTGTTATAGACTAATGACCCTAATCCCTCACTGGCATGAAATGTCCCATGATGCAATATCAAATATGGCACTTTTTGTTGTATACATACAAGCAAGTACACTGAACAAGGTTTTTATATCAGGTGTGACACAAACAGGAAACAAAGTGACTTCCATAAGCATCGTTACGTTTTGATTGTGTAAGAGGATAACCTGCTTTCAGGGCCACAGAACACACCCATGTGTTGCCTAAGAAAAGCAACGAATATACTAATGCCTTTCGGAGCGGTCCTGCAAAATCACAGCGATCGCCAAATAGCAATGTTTGGCTTGACTACAACAGAAACTGATGCAGGTTTATACCTGCCCCCCGAGATCCTGAGATCCTTCAGACACATTGGAAACACACATTAGTGGGACAGACACACACACACACAACTTTTCCTGCTAGTGTTTATGAATCAAAACAAACAAGCAGTGAAACCTAGTCTTTATCTGTACCACATTTGATGTTTTTGTCACTTGAATCGCAGTTTTTCTTTGTTGTTTTCTATTAATTGTACTTACTACTTACTTATATTCATAAAACTCCTTATACTCACCCAATTATTAGTTGAGCATTTGGCGTTGCATCAAGTTGCACCTACAGAATTGTCGTACACATTTAAACGCTAAAATAATATGTCTAAACTGTCTTGTATACTATTTTCTTACACCTGCCTAAAGACCATAATCTGACATTCTGAAAAATTCCCCCAGGATTGCTACATTTGGTAACTACTTGGTACAGCTATTTGTACAGTGCATGTTTTACGAGACTTAAGTGAAGTGCAGTTGAGATTCATAAATCCCAGTGAAAGTTAACTTGAAAGGAGAATGAGGCGGAACATGAGGTTAAACCAGGTGATAACAGGAAGAGCATGTTGGGCAAACTCCTACAAGTTAACAATATCTTCCTTTACTCAAGTTGCCCCACTGGTCCAGTCCATTTCTAAGCTCCCCCAACCACTATGGGATGTTTATAAATGCCTCATTGTTATCTAAATTTTCTTAATGCACCTGCTAGACACAGGATCAACAGTGTGAATGCATGAATGGTTGTCAAATTTGTTCAGTTATATGTCAGTTCTGTTCTGATGATAAATATCAGAATAATTGCTTTTAACAACGGGTTGATTTTGATTGTCTGTTAAAATGTCCAATAAAGCGTTTCTCTATGGTGCAACCTTGACAGTGTCAGAAGGATTCAACTCTGGATTAAATAAGGATGACGTCGTATGGGGCCTCATGTTCAGAACACCATTAGAGTAGAGTTTAAAGCTTTCTTTAAAGTATCTGGCAGGAGCTCTATCTGAGGCCTATGAGGAGAATGGTGGGTTTTTAACTGATGAGATTTCATCTCAAGTTACAATTGTCTGTGCTGCCCACATATACCTTTAATAAGGCATTTGAAACTTGTTGGAAAAATAATTAGAAATATGTAATCTATCCTCGGATAGCATTTGCACAGTGACTTACAGTATAATTATGACACGGTTAGTCTTGCTGTAGTTTTGAAAATTTAGATAAAACTTATTTTTCTTTTTCACATTAGGAACACATAAACGGACACGCTGTGTTCTAGATCACACTCCCGTTTCTGTGTGAGAATGTACAGTATACCACTCACATGATTGTGTGTTCTTAAAATAGCAGGCTCCTACTTCCTGATGAGCCTGGAATGTTGTGAGTTCTGTTCGCCTGCATTCCGAAAAAAGCAACCAGCAACAAACAGCCCACTGGCTTGTCAAATAACACCACCCTGATGACCATGAATACAAAACGCCTAGTGTGGTGTCACATTTTTATTGCATATACGGTATATACTGTACGTTTTGTACGAATTAATTGCTATAGTGACGCAGACAGTGCGGGTGAGATTAATTAAAGGGACACTCCTCTATTTGTGTCTGGAGTTACCCTTGTGGTTGAAACAAAAGCACAGTTGTTTCAGTTTAAATCTCAGAGAGAGCTTGCCCCTCCCACTCCCGACTGTTGAGTGGCTCGTGCTCCTCTGTACTCCTCCCCCGACAGCTCTCATAGGCTCACACCGTTCTCTACCCGTCCCCCTACAGCTGCCCACACTATTGCCGACAGTTGTGTTTCAAACATCAACAGTTAAAACTGGCTGACATTTTGCATTCTGGTGGCACGATAGTGCAATAAGAATTGTAACTTAAAATGTCTGAGAAAAGGGATGGGGGGAGATGTCTGTACACCCCTCCACAGACAGGTGATTTCCTGGAATGTCACGCGACAGAAGAGAGATGTGGATACACTCTGTTAACCTTTTACATTTGCATGGAAGTGTCTGGGCCTGCAGAGCTGCGTTACACTACAACACTCATGTTACCCTGATGTTGTCTGTCTGTTGTCTCCATCTTTCTCTGATGGTTCAGAGACTTTGTTTTAGCTTACTCTCATACTCGCTCATAGAGCATTACTAAACGAACGATACAGAGTTCAGTCCAAGGTGCAGTACACAAACACACACACACACACACACACACACACACAGAGTCTGAATGTAACTTACTCTCAGTTGCCCGTAAACTGTATTGTGTAGTCTCCCATTCACTAGGGTTTTACTTCACTTTAGAAAAATCTGCTATGATGCATTTATAGAGTCCAGTGTAAGTTCTTCAGTTGGCAACATGATTGAAGAGAATGGCCTAGCAGTTTAGATACTGGCATAGGGCATTCTATACAAAATACTATACTATACTAAAGGAGTACAGAGCAGTTGGACATAGGTGCCTTTCCATAGGGGGCAATTAGGTGAATTAGCATAGGGAAAAATATTTTATTATTATAATTTTTGATGATTGATTTCTAGCATTCATTCTACCAGCTACTGTATAGTTTTAAATGACTTATTGTAAACTGCATAGGATTAAAGCGTCTGCTAAATGGTAAATGATAAATGACGGACCCCGTAGTCAGTTTGGCCCATTGCACATTTAGATTCATGGCTAAGGGCTATAACATCTACAGTGTTGTGAAGCAAAACACACACAAATACTCCATTAAGGATCCCTGAATCCAATAACACCTGGAAAAAAACACAGACCTATCTCTTTCACACACACACACACACACACACACACACACACACACACACACACACACACACACACACACACACACACA